>JABBOT010000023.1:3973952-4102465 GCA_016165875.1 Acanthopleura granulata | reverse complement strand
ATCAGCAAGATGCCAGCCACAATTTTTCAAACTGCTTCTTTTGGCAGTAAATCTATCACACGTGAGGACAGGCCAATTTTACAAGACATCGTCACAAGATCGCTACCTCATCTACATTACTATCACGCAGGCAAACTACTGGCTATAAACTGTTGATAAACGCTTATTTCATCTAACACTTTCAGTTCCCTGGCCGCTGTGTGGTTCTAGCTATGGCAATCTGGCAATGTTCCAAACCAATGATGATACAGTTGCTCCAGGTCAATTACAATCACAGATGTGAAGCCAATGACTTCCATATACCACTGAGTGGTTTCCAGATCTCTGAACCGCAAATCCTGCACCCCTTTCCACACTGTGAACCACATACACTCTTTAAACACTTTGCTGCTTCCGGAGCCTCACCCGTCCCTGGTTTCTCAACATTTTCACAGCAAGGGCCTGACCCGTCCCTGGTTTCTCAACTTTTTCACGTGTTACCCTGGTTAACACATGTGCACAGGGAAACTGGAAGGTTATACTTAAACCAAAATACATGTGATCAACAGCAAGATGAATACTTAAACATGAAACTTTGGGTATTGGGTATTAGGTTTTAGAACTTGGCTATCTTAACATATGATATAATGAACTGAAGTAATTTAAAAAGAAATGACTCTACTCAAATCTATATTTTATATTTTTGCATGGTACTGTAGATGAACAGTTTAATACCTGGAAAAGATGATATAGTACAGAATGAAAATGTTAAGAAAATCAAAAATTTCAGCTGGGGTTTTGCTATGCTTCAGTTCAGTACATACTACAAATAAGTCTACTTAATTTACATCAATTTAAGCATCAATCAAATCAATTTCAATCAGCATCTATGCTATCCATTGTGGCAAATAAGAAATTAATAGTGATTTTTTTCTTTTTAACCTCTTCTGACACAGGTTAGATTTCTACTGATCACTTTGATTTGAGGAGTGGAGAACAAAGTTTCTGTCGTCGTTCACAATATCATTATTTATTTGCAAAAATCTTACTCGATGAACACCTTTCAAATAAAGTTGAATAAAGTGAGGGCAATGGACCTTATGATACAGTTGGCATTTTCTGTACTACATAGCAGAGCTTTGACAAGATAATGGTACATTCTCTAGAATCAAGCTTCACAAAGATGAATAAGGCCCAATTATTTCCCTGCTGAAGTAAGCGTTACGCTAACGGCATCTTATTTTGATATCGCAGTAGGGTCCAGTTGTGTAATTCTGGGAGCCAACAGGAGTCCAGACAACCATGTGCGTTCACCAAGGTCCTCTCCAAACAGAAAACAATGTTTACCAGGATCAAGAATGCTCGTATCTCTCTCAGGAAATCTACAGCTTTTTATCAGCCTCATGGGGCACTGAAGTTTATCAATGGTATCGTGAAACGTCTCATCAAAACTCAAAACCAAGGCTCATCCTGGGTTAACATAACATGGCATAAAAATTGTGCATCGATGAGAACAAAATATCATGTCTAAGCTTTCTATAGTCACTGCCACAAGAGCAATAACAAAAGTCTGATGTCCATACGTGCCAGACTACACAGTCACAATGAATACTCTATACAGGCAACTCTCTTAAAGGGGCCATATCATACAGTATTTTTGTGTCAAAAAATATTTCTGATGTTAGTTAATCTATCTTAATTACCAGATATAATTACTCTAGTGACCCGCCGATTATTTCTACCATTTATGGGCAGTGAGATTCATCAATACTGACCTTTCGTTTACTTTTACAAGCCAGGTTTAGTAACTAAACCCTAATACACTTTGTCGTGCAGCAAGCTTTCAAGTACTCACATGCTCAGACCATGGTCACATTTGCCTCGGTTCTATTTTTCACTTTTCTTAACTGAATGATAAAACTATGATATAAAAAAGTGATGCAAACAAAAAACTGCTTCTGAAGAGTATGCTTAATGCCACTTCGGCAGTACTGCAGCCATACTCTGACAAAACGCTAAAAGTATATGCAATTTCCTTTTTTCTTTTTAAATCAGTAAAATTCAAAATGACATGCATTTTCACATACTGAGGACAACAATAAGTATTGTTACTTAGTATGTGAAAGTGGGAAATCTTCACTCGTATTTGTATGACACATACACATATATCTTCAAAGTGCTGATTTCACACATCAATATGAAGCTAAAAAATGCAGGAAACTTAACTGATTGTTATTTACTCAAGTGAGAAAGCAGATCCAGCACAGACTGGTCATGAAAATTTGAGAACGTAAAACCATAGTAGCTAGTTAACACATCTATTTACTCAAGTGAGCAAGCAGATACAGCACAGACTGGTCATGATAGTATGAGAACATAAAACCATAGCAGCTAGTTTACACATCTGTTTACTCAAGTGAAAAAGTAAATCTGGAAAAGACTGGTCATGAAAATAAGAGAACGTAATAACGTAGTAGTTTATAGAACAAGTGACCAAGACAGTGTAATTTCAACTTTTTTTTTTTCGTGAAAACAAACGGCCTTTGTCAGTTTTGTGAGGAGAATTTGTCAACAAGGCAGAGGTCATTACACACCAGGGCATTGAACTACATGTATGGTGCATTTATGCCAAGACCCACCACAGACATTCTGGGTTACAATCTGACCTATTTCACAGCTGACACTGTGTCACCTTAACCACATGCTTTACTGCATCACAAGTCAGAATACCGCAACCTGTTTTCCCTTCCGGGAAAATATAACCTCTGTCAAACTGTGCTTGTAAATAATGAGGTTAAAAGGACCAAACGTATATTTCATTTCCATGGTTTATTAAATGGCTGAATATAATGACAATATAATGTACAAAGAACTTCTGTTAGGGATGCAATGTAAAGACCACAAGGTCATTAAACAGGTCAATAGATTGGCTTATACACGCATTCATAACAACCTTCAGAAAGACATTTTGAACATCTCAGGACTGTTTTCTGTGACCTTAGTTTGCAACAAAAGATCTACCTGTGTGTCAAGGCTTACTTATGAAGCTTAGATTTCTCGTCTTGTTTTGTCAGCCCGAGAAAACACGGACACACAAAGGAAACTGAATCCTGCTCTGTGTAAGTTGATTCTGCTCCACGCTAAAGTTCTCTCAGCATGTCTGTTAGTTTAACTGGTGTATTTTCTGTTACGTTTTAATCTAAGTAATTGTCACTTTATCTGTGCTTCCATTGATCAATTCTCAAAAAACCCATTCCATACACAAAAATACCCTAAGATGAAGCAGATAAATACTTCATTCAAAGTACTAAACTCCTCAAGATCTTAGTTTAGTTTCCTACACACATGTATGTACATAAGTTAATCCACTACATATACAGTGAAACATTACGGAGCTTCAATATTTCTTTGACAGGTGCTTAATTCCACTCATAAGTATTTGATTTTTCAAATAAAGGTGGTCAGATTTATGGGAGAAACATTTCTAATAAATATGTGATCAGACTGTTATGCCCATTGTAACTGTCATGATAGGGATATAATTCATCCACACAGATTATACAGGAAAATGTTGAGCACAGCAAAAAGTTTGGCCAAATATCATACAAATGCAAGATTCTCATGTCCTGTACAAAAATGATTTATAGTCAAACGGTAAACACACAAAAACTTCTGAACACAAAGCTATGGACTTACACCCTAGAAAAGTACACTTCAACACATACACACGTACAAGAAATGCTGCATTGGAGGCTGCAGGCTGTCGACTTCTTCTACTTCTTTATGATCATTACGTAACTTGTGCAATTTATCACAGGGTGATCTCTCCTTATGCAGCAACAGTGGCAGCAAGACAACTCTGTTCTGGTCTGCCAGAAACCATCCAATACCGAGAGGTGTAAAGAAAGAAATAAGATAGATAGAAATTTGCTTTTGCCCACACCGTTTGCACTGAAACTGGCAGGTGAAAAATTAGCTACGAGGTCGTTACGATGACTGCTCTAAATTACTCCTGACTCTTTTGGCTATTGGTTTGCTGTTTAAGATCCCGGTAAAACTGAGGAATAATTTGCTAAGCAAACAAAATAACATAACAGACATCGCCTGACATTACAGTCAATAAGAGAGGATTGGTTACGTATTTTGTTTTGTCACATCTGCAAGCGCCAAGTGAGTTATTTTTGGAGAATTGTACAAAACAAAACAATCTTGTACGTCTCGCTGACAGATAGAGCCTTGAAGGCCGGATGGTAGGAGCTGTACAATAAATGACTTTTGTGTAGGCCGTTGTTGGCTATACAGTCTGTGCGGGCTGCAACTGTCCGTAACATCTCACACAGGGGACTCCTTGTTCTCAAACCTTTCACAGGGAGAGACCCCACGGGAATGGTACCTTGTGCAAAATTCATCATCACCGCATTTGTCATAGATGTCTAGAATAATCTCATCCAATGAAGAAGGAAACGAATGTTCCACGCTTCAAGTGAAAGCTTATGGCAACCAGGCTTCCATCTTCCTTCAACGCTCTCTTGACGGCAGGGTTTAAATTTGCAGGGAAACCAACAAATATTTTCCATTGTTTCAAAAATTCTGAATTCTTCTTGGTCTTGAAATCTAAGGATAATGAATTTCCAAAACTGGCCACATGTTCTCTCTAACATCTGGAGTAAAAATTACCACTTCAGTGCACATAAAATTTTTTAGTATCTAATGAACATGTACATGTATGTCTCGAATGTGGTAATATAATCAGAAAAGAATCTAAAGCATCAACGTCTTCCTGTTGCACTTATGACTTGCCTTAATCATCCGCTTCATGTTTATGCCTAACAAGAAATTTTTTTCATAAGTCCATGTGCATAAGAGTCAAATATCACAACCACTTACTTATAATGCTACATCAACATAACGCCATGCCGAAGTACAGACATGACAGCATGCCAAGTAAAAGTACTCATTATCTGGAGTGGCAAGACTGACAAGCAACTTCAACGATTATATGGCTTAATATCATGTTGGAAATACTTCATATCACTGGGGATCAAAGCATCTCAACGGAATGGACAGACACAGTATGATTCTGGATGTTCATTGTCAACTGAAATCAGTGAAAGCTGACGGCTGTTGGTGAATAATTACAGGATAACCACGCAAGCCAATCTCTGACTGAAAACATAGAAACCTTGATAATTTTCTTCACTGAAACTGTAGACATCATGTGCAGATGTGTGCAATAACAAATCTGCCACACAAAACTGGGGGACATGTTGGTTTCCATGTTACATTGAGGAGGAGATGCATATGTTGATGTGCAGATCAATTACCCACTTACCCCAGCATCCGGTTCAGCATTGAGGTCCAGTACGCTTATGACCCCGAATTTCCCACATTTTTCATGGTGCGGGCCACCGTGGGTACATATGGTCATTCTGCAGAAATAGCGAAGTCGGCCATGTTTTCCTTTGAACGAGGAAGGCAGTTTCTGAGGTAGGGTGAATTCAAATGGAAAGTAATGGGAACCAGCGTGCATGAGAGCATCATCATCTAACTCCTTGTCACCTGCCAAAACAGAGATGGAACACTTGTGTTAACAAACAACATAAGCTCATTTATTTGATTGGTGTTTTACAGCGTACTCAAGAGTATTTCAGTTATATGATGGTGGCTAGTATTATGGTGGGAATAAGCCGGGCAGAGCCCAGGGAAAATCTGCAAACATCTGCAGGTCGCTGGCTAATCTTCCCACGTACGGCTGGAGAGGAAGCAAGTATGAGCGGGACTTAAAACTCACAGCTACCACATTCGTCAGAGGCAACATGAACCAAGTATAAATCAATTTCTCAATCTTTTATACACGTAATTTACTAAGGGCAATTCCACACTGTTGGGGAGGTTTCCATGTAACTTGATCTTTGATCAAACTAGAATATGAAATATTTAAATGTCATAATGCACACAAAATATTATGTACATACACATATATAGCAGATACATACAGAAATAACTGAGTTGTCCCAAGTTGCAAGTCCTCATGTACATGTATTCAAAATTCATGAAAAAGGTACTGATGTTTATTATGTTATGGTGAGGGACAGATGTGTTAAGTCAATATGAGATTTATTGTAAATATTACGTAGCTGACAGGCACTGGCAAAGTTCAGTCTATACACTCAACAGCGTAATTATACATTTAATTGCATAAATGATGACGGCATAGAAAATCGCAGTTAATAATTAAATCAAAACCATAACATAATTCACAAGTACATGTGGCTGCCTTTAAGTTTCTGCACTGTAAAGGTTAATGGATTTTCAACAAATCTTTGTCAACAACTTCCATTTATCAAGATGTAAGCACCTGATGAACTCAAACTTAAGAGGTTAGCCATCAGAAGCACACCAAACCCCTCTAAACCTAGTCCAGCCGTATAAATGTATTCTGTCAGCATTAATTTACTCCACCACTCGAACACTTTCCTCAAATAACTTCAATATACATGTGAGCAGTGACGCAAAATTTCCAAACATTTTTTTTCCATCCATTTTCTTCTGCCCCTGAATCTAACATAAACGTCTTTCCCCAGCTATCACACCCTTTTTATTACTGCGGCAGTAAAATTGCACGAAACACCAGTCATAAACGGCTCTTATAACACATGTGGGGCATTCTTATGCCATATGTGAGTCGTAAAAATATTCCCGATGTTTTTTTTTAAATTTAAGTTGCCTTAGATTATGACAGTTTTGCAGTCATGTTTTCCTCATTTATGAATTACTATTTTTATCGACTCCACACAGCCCATGTGCGAAATCTTATTATGCTGACTGGGTTAAAATTCTATTCTGTGAGCTTTGTGTACCATATACACTGTGGTCATCTTCCCACTGCCTCCCTTCAAATACCACATCCAGCTAGTTACACTGTTCGCCCCTCTCCCTTTTCTTCTCAGCATTAAAGAATGTTGAATGAGTTAAATCAGGCAATCTTTAAAAAACACATTTGCTGCGGGTAACCTGACTGTCCCTCAGTTCCCCCTCCAAAAAAGGCTGTACTCTTTAGTTTTTATTCGGCGTTGGATGGAATTTGCAGTCTTATTACTTTAAATTTCTTAATTTCTTTAAAATCCTATCTATTTCATTCAGAAGAGTAAAAAGAAAATTTCCCTGCTGACTGATCCTATTTTTGGTGATAGGATTGTGTTGTCCACAACAAGAAATTTTTAAGGATGGCCTTACCAGCCTGTTTTTCTAAATCTGGTTGTTTTTTGAACACGAAATTTCATGGCCTGATGAATGATCGTGTTACTGGTACAGGAGCTGTCTTGACTGACAGCACACCTTAGGGAACATGGTAAATTTTCACCACAAAGAGAGCTGTAATTAGAGCTCATTCCCTGGCCAGGTGAGAAATATCACACCTGTAATCAAGCCTGCATCCACACGTACACAGTCATCTCCTATGTCAGACCGGCCTTTGTTCTTCAGAGCTATCAGTAAACATCTGTAATTGCCCATGTCCACTCGGCTCATTCCAGTTAAAGATAAAGTCTACAACACTTTGACAACAAGAATACTGTTGTCCTTAAACCCAAAACCAAATGTACGATCATCGCTGATACTGATTTAGCTTGTCCCAGATTGTGAAAACAAGGGCGGCTGGTGGACTGATTACTATGTATAAACTGCCACATTCTTTCCTTTTATCTTTACAATATCACATCTATGCTTATAATGATTATGATCTCAAAGAAATATAACAATATTATTATTTAAAACAGTATAATATAACATTTGGTTTCCCTGGGCTCTATAAGTGAAATATTCTTGAGTATGGTGTAAAACACCAGTCAAATAAATAAATAAATAAATATAACATTTCATCTATTTGAAAACAAAGTTATCCTGTTTTTCATTTAATTATTAATTCCACTGCCATTCCACATCTGACTCATTCTCTTTTTCTATATTTATTAAAGAACAAATTTCATTTCTTCATTTATAAGCAAGATACCAAACTTTAAAGTGTCACTCTGGTCAGAATACAAATTGTGTTAAAATATTACAATGATATGAAAGAAATTCTATGTGGTAAGTCTAACACCATGTTTCAAAAAGATTTTGATGAATAACACTATTTAACCCATATAAACGAAGATTCCTTGGAAAACAAAATCTTCGGGTGTGTCTGTAAAATTTTCCTGATGTGACGTCATGATATTCCCCGTATGACGTTGATGTGATGTTGAGTAAGGCAGATGTGATGTTGAGTAAGGCATTTATGCTGGGATGATATCAACAACGTTTGAAAGGGCAGCATCATTTGTGAATACACATCAGCTATTGATAACGTCATGTGTTCATGTTTGATGTTACTCCAGGCAAAGTGGAAGGGACAGAAACATTTTGTTTCCATATACTCTGACTAAACATACAATATCTGTTTTAATATGCTACAATATTTTCACAATTTAGGAAAGCAATTCAGACAATCTGTCTTTATCAGTTTGAATTGCTTTTAAGACGCAGCTGTTTTGATACCAAAGTAGCTCTTTAAATATTCCCGTGTTGGACAAAATGCAACAGTTATCTTTAAAAATCCATTCACCAGTAACACTTGACAGGTAAGAGTCCCTGTTCTCTCAATGCTTTCTTTGTGACCCTCAAAAACTGATCATTGCTGATTTTTATTCTAGTAATTTTTAGTTGTTACTAAGCAGCTCTTTAATTTGATGGTCCTGTCTGTTGATTTATGGGTAAAATTTTTTACATCTCTAAACATGGGCCATTCACTTGATGAGTAGCTAGCCAAACAACAAATCTACAGGGGGAGATGTCTCAGCTTTGGCCAGTTTGCACGTGCTCAGTAGCACTTTATAATAGGCCTACTCCTTCACGGTGACCCTTTCAAACAGACTACCATAAGGCCATCCTTAAAATCCTTCAAAGAAGGGCCTATTTCTCTCTTTTCTTTAAAATCAGTATCTTTTTCAAGAGCCAGAATTAAACAAAAAGAATTCCCTATCGACCAACACTATTTTTCATTGGGTTGGGTTACGCCCAAGAAACAGTTTTTAAAGGACGGCCTCACACTGCTGCCTCAGTGAAAGTGTCAGGGCTATGAAGACATCCACCAGTCAGTCATGGCCTATCTCTCTCTTTATGCCTAGCCCTGTGTCGGCCCAGAATCACGACTGAACTCTGGTTTTCTGGTCATGAAAGGAGACGTTCAAATCGCTCCGCTGTAGCACTATGATCTGATAATTACTCACCTTTGATTGGTAACACAGTTGTAAAATTGAAGACTTCTTCATCAGAGGCTTGAATATCACTTGATGTCATCCATTCTACTTTGGCTTCTCCCACTGCCTCTAAGCACACAGCTGTAACATAAAAGTAACACGCATCAAAAGATGCATAAATGGGAGAGTCTTTCCTACATAAAACAGACTTTAAGGGAGGTATCCAGTGATAACTGACAACTCAAAACATTCACATACAGAAGACCTGTACAGTACATACTGTATATGAATACTTAGGACAACATCATAGATCACCTTTTTGGTTTTAAAAATACCCAGGACTTTTCCAAGGTGCCATATCAGGATGTTTGAAATGTCGTTTTATATGTAGAGCTGACCAACTGAACCAATTCGTCTATGGTACAGAGCATGTATTTAAAGATGACATCCCACTTTATGGAGCCATAAACGTACATAAAGCAGATGATGACGACCATAATTTCGGATGATTATATATATTTGATGTGATAAGAATGACATCTGATTTGGGTTAAGTAGGGAATATGAATCAAGCAAACTGCAACAGTATTCTTCAGGAACAGCTTCAGGAAGTTGTTTAAAACAAATGCTTCACATCTATAGCGAAACTATGTATCTTTGTTCAAACAATAATCAATCAGGATGGAAAACAGACTATGACATGTGCAAGACATGCAATTTAAAGCAGTAAATTATGGCAATACATGACTACAGAAACTGAAGTTTGTGCCAAGTTAGATAAAGCCAGCCAATGTTGGCACCTGCTCATGACAGCCAGATCCCGGAAAAGTGCTAAAAAATTTCCCATTGAAAAACCACTCAACAAAAATTCTTCCTGGTGCATTTCTATTAATAAGGCAACCTTTAATTCTCACACATTCTGACAGGCCCGTTTTTATGGAGGGGGGTAAGCTGGGCACCAAAGCAAACAATCTGACAAGTGAAGGGAAGCAACTGTAGCTGGGGAGCAAGGTGGATGAAATGACTAGCCAAAGCGTTGATAGACACCACTTTAGTTCTTACCCTCTGCCCCTGGGACTTTATGTACATCTGCTGGGAGGGTGGGGTAGGGGTCTAGGTGTTAGTTCAGCCCTGTTTTACATCTTTCTACAAACGTGTACACATTCCAAAAGGGATAGGCCAAAGTGCATAGTTTCCGCCTCTAAGTTTTGACATGTGACAGATTTGAAGGAAATTTAGGAAGAAATTTTTGTGGCAAGGTCGTATATCTTGATAATAGACATGCACTTCATAACACAAACCCACTGACTGGAAGAAAATTAATAGTGTTGCCTTGCAAAAAGTAGGTACATGGTGCTACACCTGCAAGGTGTGGTGAAAGTAAAGTTTCTTGTTTATAACAGCCCAAAATGATTTAACATTTCAGTTTCGATATGCCAATTAAACACTGATGAATTGACTGCTATCGCAGACTTCCCTTTTCTTTTGGGATGGTCATACTGAGGCTAATTCAAAGACTCATAGCAATGCCAGCTGCATTCCATATGTGCATGTATATCTCAATGAAAAGCAACTATCTTAAAATCGAATAAGTTAAATGAATTTTCTCCCAGTCTTCCTTAAGTACTAAAAAGCTTCATCGGGAAGCACTTTCATGAAAAGTACTGGCCAAATCTTCTGAGCGATTCTCAGAAAACTACATCAAGTAAAATTCAAGAAATTAATCCTGAATACTCAAACAGCTACTAAAATACATGTACTTGTAAATTTCCCAATATTTCAAAGCTGTTATCTACTGTCCTTCCTCCTCCATACATGTACATAATACATGCATTCTAAATACTGGTAATGACTTCAAATAAACTGAAATATGAAACAGCAATCCATCACCTAGTAGTTTATTAGAGGTCACTGCACAAAGCCATTTCTGATTCAAAGATAACACTTGAAAATGTATTTAGAAGTTATTTTAGGCCATATAAAATCAAAATTTAATCACCTCAACAATGTTATCTGGAGATAAATGTGTTAAACCTTCCATTATCCAAAAAAAAAAAAAAAACGGGCATTGTAATGAGGTTAAAAATTTTGGCCTTCCCATCAGCCTTGAGTTGCTTTGTTTTCATCTGAGGAACAGCCAGCACTTGCATCCGAAGAAATAAATAACAATCCCATCCATATGTTACAAGAATATGTTTTAAATCTAATTGGTACAGCATTCAAAAGGTTTCAAAATTATGGACGAAACAGTTTTGCAGATAAGCATGATTTCCTCAGTTCTGACATGCAGATAAACATGGTAACTGATGGGAACAGCTTAGCTCCCTAGGGTGCAGCTTGCCTCGCGCAAGAATATATGTTGTCTGTAAACATTAAAACTGGCAAAGCTGAGGGTGATCTATACCTGGCTCCCTAGTTACAGCTCTGTACACAAGCTGTAGCTTCAGCTGTACATCAAAAAGGGTGGTGTTGACAACATCTACGATAACAATAATCTAATGCCTACAATTTACTTAGTAGCTGATTAACTCAAATGCAGACAGTACTGGTGAAAATACTTCTATATGAATGAATTTATTCTTTATCACTGGGAAAAACACCTCACCCATGGCCAGGTTCTGATGAACTTTCCAAAGTGTGAGATACATACTTGCATACCATAATGATATACTGATGGAAGACAAGCGATCTGGCTTTTAAAGCACCAGTATTAGTAACTCACCTTGGCCTTTGCCAGCACATTAAGTGAATATTTACAAAGTGTTAATCCAATACATGTATCAGGGTTTTAGACCTCTATGTATACCAATAAGGGCATTTAGTTAAAATTTGATGATCACCATAAAGCATTAAATACTTAATAAATTTCAATGTGTATGTTCAATATATCACATGGCATTTTCCAGAAGACACATTTTACTTCCTTCATCCATCTTTCTTGAGCAATTTCAAAGTTTTCTGCGAAGTTTGATTACTTTTTTTTTATCAGAGAACTTGTCTACTATCATTTTAAGACCTTTATATACTTCTGAAAGTACTTTATTACAAGCCATAGTTTGGATGAAATATGGAACTAGATGTATCAGAATGCATGTACCTTCAAGCTAAGTGTTTATCATGGGGAACTACTATAATATAATCTAAGAACAGACAGTGTAGGGACCGTCTTGGTGGCCTAGCTGATTAGAGTGTCTGCCTTGAGACCAGGAAATCCTGGATTAATCCAGGGTTGGGTGATACTAAAGACTTCAAAAATGGTACTTGTTGGTGCCTATTTTTGGTGCTCAGCACTAGGAGATAAGGCTGGTCAGCCCAGTGTCAGTACAATGTCACTGGGCAGGGTGTCATGTCTGGTGTCTTTAGCATGGTGTTCTGGTCGTGGCATGAACAAGGCACTGAATATATATATTTCAAGGACTAGTCAGATTGTCACAGGGTAGGATTTATGAGTTCTAATCCAATAACAGGCTTAATCACACCTGTTACAGTGTCTCTTCCAAGTCATAAACATGGGACTACTTTCTTCTCCCAGATTCCCTCATCCACAGGTGTTTTACAATTACCTCAGATTATCATCTTTGTGTGTGTGTATATATATCTGTCTCAAAATCACTGGAGAGTTCAGTAGCAGCATCTTACATGCAGGTGGTAGGTTCCTTGTAGGTGGGATTCCCCTTCAATAACCAGCTGGGAAGTACACACGGCCTCTTAAACCAGGTTGTGGTGGGGGGAAATTTTTGATAGAAAAAACGTGGGCTCATGTTTGTGGTGATGTTTTGAAAGAAGAGCTTGATTTCTGAATTAGTTTTCCGGGCTTGCACAAGCTGTGGTTTAATCAGGCCCGCATGAAAAGTTGGTGAAGATCTAAAGTCCCGCTGGAAGGAAGCAGACAGACAAGTAGGCCTTGCTCATTTTCCTTTAAGTACCTCGTCTGCTCTAACCATCTTTCAATACTCAAAATACCTCTGGCCCTCTAAATATCCCCACCACTTCCTCATAACGCCAGTCGCCGCACAATGGCCCTTGTTCACTCCCTCTCCCCGTCAGATTGCTCCCCAAAGAATCTAGCAGTCTGATGGATGTAAAGCCAGGTTATGGACCAGCAAGAAAACCACCCGAGAGCCAGGCAGGATCTAACCATATGCCTGTCATATTTCCCACAGGTTTCCAAGAATTAAGATGCAAAGCCTAGTAATATATGGAACTCTGAATTAATTTTAACCCTGTGAACTCCTCCTAAAAAAACTTAGGCAGCTCAATGAACTCTATGACAAATTGTTAAAAAAATCGGGCCTTTGTCCATTCTGAACAAGATTACAATGTGTGTATGGGTTTCAACATTAGTTTAAGTTTAGTGTAGATATGTATAAAATTTTAACCTTGTCAACTCCTGCTGTAGGAATTATGATGAAAATCTGAGCAACACGATCCAATAACAGATTGAGCATTTTTTTGCTTTTCTTTTAACGAGAGCTACAGGATTCAATATTTATTACAAAATGTTACGCCATTAAGATAATTAATGTAGAAGTATGAAATGCAAAATAACCTTTTCTGACCTGTAAGTGTATGGCTTGCAGGAACATTGGAAAAAATGGTGATCCCTATATGTCCTGAAGTCAAAAAGTCATTCATAAATCTTTTGATTCCTGTTTCTTACTTCCTTTTAGAAAATGAAATAGAAAGATGGCACTGAAGAATATTGAAAAAAAAAAAATGGAACTTCCATGTAATAAAAGCAAAATGGGTATTAGTCTCTAGGGACAAAATTCAAGAACACAGAAAAAGACTTAGCTGTACACCTATGTCTCTGTGGAGAATTTCATTGCGATGATGTACAGTTCGAAGGTGGCCAAAGCAACTGGACAGTAAATTAATTTTGCGCCACCACAGACATGACTGGCTGTGGGTATGTAGTCTAAAGTATGAGGTCTGGATATTGAGAAAGCTGGGGTGAGAACACGTGCAGACATGGGAGAGGTGATAAGGCCAGGTTGGCGACTTAAGTGAGGCCCTCAACTGATTACTGTATTACAGAATCTGGCTGTGACTTACCACCTCCCTGTCAGATCAGAGGATAATGGATGACTGAGGTATGGTCATGAGAAAGACGATAGCTCTGTGGGGTAATACAGTCTTTATCAACAACCATCCTTCAGCATTCATCATTACCCTGCCCTGTACATACCAAGCCTTGGCCACCATACCAAAAAGCCAACTATTTGAAGTTTAAAACAATATGAATCTTCAACATGCTGAAAGTTTAACCTTATGATTGCAGAGAAAAATTTACTACTAACTGCAAAAAATTATATTACCTGGTTGCAAGGTACATAATTTAGTTTGAAAATACATGTGCTGATAAAATCAAATTAGGTAAGTAAAGTCCGGAAAGGAAAGCCTATAGACCATTTAACTAAAGCTGGGTACTCAAGATATCTTGGGGGACGTAATCCAGTGGGAAAAGACATCGAAATTTTCAAGCACTGGTGGCACCTAAATTTTAAACAAAGAATTGGTATAGGTCATTAAGTTTATAAAAATTATATAGCATGAGACATCTCAATAGTTTTTATCCCTTCCTTCTTCAACTTGCCCCCAAACTGTTGCCATATAATTCTCTGTATGGCAGGAATCCATCACCATAACAGCACCAGGCTCCGATGCAACGTACATGTAGCATTGTGATCAACTTTTTCCATACTGTATTTAATCTAAAATTTTGTCCATGACAAAGTTATTGATTTAACCAGATTGTGGGAGTTCTGTTCACATTATTTTCTCTTTTTCAGGCCAGCAGGATGATATCATACTGGAGAGTGTAAGTTTCCACCATAACTGATTGACTTTAATTCAACTACAAATGCAGCTTTTTCAGGTGAATGTTTGGGGCAAACACAGACTCTACTTACACTTGAAAAAAAAATTCTCGAGTCAGATGGTCAAACAATTAACTTGGCGACAATTTATCATGAGAGACTTCAGTAGTATAAATACTGATATTAGTTGCCTTTAAATATCAAAGAAAGTGTTTCTGATCTCAAATCCTCAGTGCACAGAGCAAAATCAGAACTGACACAACTTCACTTGAAAGTCTGGCATATCTGACCATGAGAACAAGCGGACTTTTTAACGGCCCAGTTTTGCTTACACTGCTAAATTTAAACTGCTTATCACGGGAGAATAATATTTAGACTAGCAGACCCCTGGTGTAAATAAGAGATCACGCCATTATCTGGAAGTTTGGTGCTAACCTCATAGCATTTAGCAGACAATTACATTCTAGCAAACAGTCAACTTTTCCCTCCAGATATACATTATTTTCTTGCCACATAAAAGACCACTGGGCCATTTCAGTTTACACTTCATGTAAACAAAAACAATTCCATGATTTAACATTTGGCTTTCTTATCTTTTGTAGCCTTTTAAGCTGTTTATGTTCACTCTTAAACAAGCATGTTGAGGAGTGAAAAGGAAGCCAAAAATCGTTAATCAATGAAATGTGCATTTATTTCATCATGACTGCAGCCCATCATGGGAAATGACTTCATAGGCAGGCAAGTAATGAAGTCAAAAAAAAAAAAAAAAAAAAAAAAAAAAAGCAGATAGCAAAAACTACTGAAGTGTGTTTACATCAACAATACACAAAATCTCCAACCACTTCTACATGAGAGAGACGGAGACAAATAATAAACAATGATGACTGATACATAAAGTTTATCTCTTTTAAGGCAAACATCAGCTCATCTTACAAGTTTATTTTGCACATTTAAGATGCCAAAAAAAGTAACAGTGATAATTAAGGTTCACTTCATTTTTCATATCACTGAGAATATCAAGCATTATTAAAGAGCACACATAAGGGTGAGACCCAGCCTCTCAAAAATTCATATCTGCTTCATGTTAGCACTAAAACCATCAGGAGCAAGTGGGCAGCATTTTGAGATATCTGACAACAAGGCTACTACTCTTTTGCTATAACTAAAATAAAACTTGACATTTATGTTCTTTTACTTTAATACAGATAAGTTAATTATCTCTTAGATCGCCCCACATGCATCAGATTCCAAAGATACCAGTCTTCTAAAATTTCAACTGTTCCACGTGTTGTCAAATATTATAGTTTGTAGCATTCTGATAAAACCGAAAGAATCGTTGTTATGTAGAAACTTGACAAGAAATCACATAAAAATGGGTACAAAGACGCCTGAGTACATTATTAAGAGGTCCCAGGATTTTGGTACAAGTACTGAACACTCATAATATAAATCTACACCGGAAACTCACAAAAGAGGTTTTTTCATGACTTTGTTTATGACAATTCCTGATAATTCAGGTTTTTTCAAGATTGGTAGTCCTGGAAAGTTAACGAACTACTGGTCAAAACGCGTGACTAATTGATGACTATCTTTAAGGTGAGCATATAATAGCTCACGCATTTACACTGCACATCTGCAAAGGTGTGTCAGCAATTGCCTTCATAGCCTTTGTGGTGGAGACCATAGAACAGTGGGCCAAAGAAGCCAATGAAAGAAGAGCGTGGGCCTTGTTTGGCTACCTGAGAGGTAAACTAAGCCAGCAAAGGTATTCCTAAAATAAACAGCTCTTGTGATTTCCTGTGATTTCTCTGGTTTGTAGCTGTGATATCTGACTGGGGCAGAATGCGGTCCCCATCTGGTAGGTATCACCTGGTAACCCGGCTACTTAACGTCCTCTAACATCAAACCCCAGGGTCTTCATGGTCAGGCCTGGTCAAGTAGAAACCAGATGACCACAGAAGTAACTGTACCAAGATACACACACACTGATAGCCATCTACCTTACCCATCCTAAACACATTCATATCCTGGCTTGGGCTTCAGTGTACTGTTACAGTCTGCTGGAACAGGTAAATTTTAGAAAGCAAACTGGGATTTTTAAAAGGTGAACAGAAATTTCAACCATGAAAATTTGATGACGTTTCAGCTAATCTGTGCTGATAGGAACAATTCTGCATGTAGGTCCTCGAAATCTTAATGTTTTCACATTGCATTTGATGCATTTACTGATCAAACATGCATGGTTTCATCATATTATCATGAAAATACTGTGTGACCTGTGATCTATTTACAGGTAAATGTAGTAAGGGTGGGCATACATCAGGCGGGTCACGCAAAAAGAGAATAAAAGAAAAGAAAAAGATCACCTTCACAAACATGCATTCAATATGTTTTAAATGTAAGATTGATACTTCATACACATCAGTTATGGTTTAAAATTAAACACCTTTCGTAAAAATTCCAGCATCATATATGTGAAACTGTATCAAAAGAGCAACACAGAATGGCATCAAGCATCTGGGATGCAGTGTTTCTGTGTCTGACCTTCTTTTCAAGTGAAAAAATATAGCCCTGTTTGAAATACTGTATGATGCTGAAATTTTCATGACAGGTGTCTAATATTCATCGAATGATGTATGTGAAATATCGAAGTCTTACCTTCAAAACACTCTGCATAATTGTGAATTTAACAGGGTTATCATTTTTTCTGACCCACCTGCAGATATAACCACACAGTTTGAATGAGGTGAGAGGGTAATGTATCCCAGCTCAGCCACTTAGCTTAAAGTGCCATGCCAGTTCTCCCATGATATGTCTACATGGTACATATAAGTATAGGTGAAGGCTACATGTCTTAACAAGACACCAGATGTACAAAGGAGCTGGCTGGGTGTTGTGAAATCAAACCATCACTGCCGGCCCAGTTCTGAAGCCTGTGGATTCACTCGAAGCAGGAAAAAAGTCTAAGATCTCCCCACAGTTTTTCAGGTCAGTTGATGCCAATAACAGCTTGAATAAATGCTTCCTGTCTTCTAGAGCAAAACTGTTCCTGTGGGTCATTTTTGGTTGAGCAGACATACATAATACACTCACCCAACCAGTTTCTGAACATTGCTTGATGTCAAGGTGATGAAAAAAAAAAAATAAAAAAAAAAAAACATACATTATTTATCTGTGAAAAATTTCTTTGGAAGATTTACCTGTGCTAGACATTTCGGCATAATGGTGTACTGCCAGCTGAGGAGTGCCGAACAAAAGAACCCATACAAAAATATTAGTCTACAGGAAATAATTTCATTAGTTGTAAGTATGCCCACATAATTTAGGCTGAACTTCCCAGCTAAACAAATATAACATACCATGCTGATTTTTATTACATAAATTGTGGTGTAAATCGTGACTTCAACAATTTTCCTTAAGAATGAAAGATGTACCGCAAAGGAACTAAACTTTTGTCCATGATTACACTGTTCATTTTTTTCTGAATGAGAGAGTTCTGTTGATTTTGGAAATATTATTTCAGCTTCGTTTGTAAGGTAGGATAATATCCTCGTGGACAAATGCAAGCTTCAGTCACGAGAAACAGTTTCAAGGAAGTCAGCCCTGTTAGAATGTGCCACACAAGGTCACTGTGCTCATACATGAAGTATGAAAATGGAAGTTCATTATATGTTTTGTCCACTTCACTGGGGTTCAACACCATCTTCAACAGTTTTTTGGACATATCATGACATTGCATCATAAGTAACAGGTCAATCTCAATGCTAACAAGTATTTACTGCTGTCTCACTGAAACAACATGCTAAAGATACCAGCATTTAATATTTACGATATGCTAGTATTAAAAGTTAGATGAAGTCAGCAGATCCAAATGTAAATGTGTATGTAGATACATAAAATACAATCAACTCCTTGTAAAGTCTTATCAAGTCTGCTAGTGGAAAGTCCAATATAACTCAGAACTCAGACTCAGAGCTAATCTTTTACTAATCTGTCTGTTAACTGTAAGTTGTAATGGTCGAGACATCGGGTCATCCAGATCACCGTTCCAACCAGGTAAGACTTGTTCAGACAGTCAGATGTCGAGTCACAGAGGGCGCAGTGCTCCGAGCTAAGCGGTCAGCTACAAGCAGGGGCTACAGCAGATTGCTTCTTCTCTGTGCTAACCTCGTCGGCAACACATACCGAGGTGTTTTCTGCTGATTGATCGTCGAGTCTAACCTTGGTAAGCAATCAAGGTCGCGTCTTGGAACACGGAAAAATACTTCAGACTAAAAGCTTTCCATTCTGATTCCCTGGAGCTTGTCCAACACGTCAATGGAAGAGTCCTTAATTCTCACCGAAACGACTCTCCGAACTTGACCAGATCAGGAAACGGACTCCGAATACTCCAGGAAACCGCAGAGAGGAAATAAACACTTGAAGCACCTTTGGAGGCTTATTTACACTCTATAAATGTTTGGCTATCTAATAATAATTCACAGCAAAACGATGGAAGCTCTGGAGTAGGGACTAAATTACATATCTAGTGCCATATTACACTGGTTATCTCATATGGCCGGGGACTTGGGAGGCTCAAACCCAGCATACACTGTACACGAGACAGCCAACTTCTATCTACTAGGCTTCATCCCTGTACTCTAAATCTTTACGGCTAAGTTTAGTTCCAGATATCTGAAGTTTAAAGATTATTTTCACTTGAACACTAAATTATTATTTCTAACCTTTGCATGTAAACTTGTAAAACTTTACCGCAGGTTGCTGGCAGACCTTCCCACGTACGGTCGGAGAGGAAGCCAGCATGAGCTGGACTTGAACTCACAGCAACCGTTGGGAGGCTTCGGGTCATTGTGCTGTGATAGCGCGCTAACCGACTGAGCCACGGAGGCCCCCATTCCTTTTTGATATTTTTCAATCTTTCAACATCATCTAAGTATGAATATTCTCATATGGTCTTATAAAACTTGTCCATCCTAAATCACATGCATTCTGTACGTATTTTTGGTATTTAATTGTTGTCTAACGCCATACTTAAAAAGTTTTCAACTATATACAATGGCAGTCTGTTTTATTGGCAGAGGGCACCTGATGGGCTGGAGTAAACCATCACCCTTGAACAAGTTAGTTTCCATAATAATGCTTCATATAGGGTTTTACAAATGCACAATCCAAATCACGACCTACTTACACAATCTACTTTATCACAGTATAGGAGTACCATGATTTTTTCATACTCCTCATCAGTCAATCCTTCAGTGTGTATCCTTGCCACTTGAAGACAAATAATTTACATGGTTAAAATTTATGAGCATATTTATCTTTATGACTTCTACCTGTGTCTGCTTAATGACCCATGAGCTGTGCACACCTGTCGCACCTGGCAAGTTGGCCTTCACACAAGGGTACTGTAACCTTTACTTTAACACCTGTCAGTCAGAGAGTCACGGAGGAAGTCCTCCACAAACTCCTACACACACTGAGGCTGACACTTGATGGCACAACCAAGTCCATACTCCTACAACTTCACTGATGCTGTGAATTGTTTTGTTTTTTTTTGTTTTTTGACACCGGTTCACACATTAAACAACACTAAGGTGACTGCAGACTACGAGCCTTGATTAACTGAGTACATCAAGAACTACATGAAGTCCCTATGTGGATTGTTTTTTCTTTCCCTTTTCTCTTCACACCATTAACAAATATAACTACACAGTCCATCTCTAGTCTGTTTACAAAACATAAATGTGCATGTATTAATCAAACCTTATTTTTGCAGAGTCATCATAAAGACACCTTTTGTGAAGGCTACCTCGGCTACCAAACTGTGGACAAAATTGTACACATGTACACACTAATACCAACAACAACCGGAACAAGAATCCTTCCACTGAACACTATTTCAGTGAGCACGTAACCAATCAGAACGATCCACTTCTTACATACATTACCGGTTAGGCTGCTGTGTACATGTGCCTATGCCACAAGCCAAAGTGCTTTTAGTTCACCAATGGTATGGTCAGGTTAATGAATGCATGGACAAAACAGAACAGAGCCTGTGGCTTTTCACCTACTACATGTACCTGAGCAGACTTAAACATTAAGCCCTATGGGTAAGGGAATTATTAAGTGGCTGCTGCCGCACCACAGTGGTGACTTAGCACACTGCATGCATCTCTCAACATACAAGCAGTCATTCTTGAATTTTATTGTAACAAAAACATTCTCATTTAGGACAGGAGCCTGTCCTCGCCCCTAACCAAGAATCGAGGTAGCTACAAAGATGGCGTCATGATTATTTGAAAAACTTATCTGGATGGCGGAACAATTTCCATTTTTCATTATCATCATTTGGCATAGATGTTATGACGATCTCATCTTCTGTGACATCTGGCAAGAAATATAAAGTAGATTGGTATTTTATGCCGTACTCAAGAATATTTCACTTATACGACGGTGACCAACATTATGGTGGGAGGAACCCAGCCCAGGGGAGACCCATACTGCTGGCGGACCTACCCATGTATGGCCAGAGAAGAAACCAGGCAAGAAATTTAAAAAACCTAATGAGTTTCTATGCAGGATGGGATAAAATCGTGTGCAGGGGGTGATGGGAAAGATCCAAATTTTAAAGAAATCATCATGGTCAGTTCTTTTTTGTCTTGTATCATTTCACACGAATATCCCAATAGCTACAAGTACATTTGCATATTAATGCAACTTTGTGACACATAAACATGTATTTAGGCATATGCTCATTTGTCTGACCTCCTTAACTCCCCCTCCCTGTTCTCACAGTTAAGCTAATGGTTCCATTCACTGATGTATAAATATACACTATCAAAAGTTCAAAACCTACTCATAAATGTCCACCAAAATGCACAAATATATACACTCTGAGGGGAATCGCTCTGATGCTTTCCACAATAATTCTCAGCTAACGGTTTGCACACTCCGCACAAAACTAAAAATATGGTGGTCATTAGGAACAAAATGCAAGGTAAATCAGTACAGTGATAGGAATGTACTAATGTATGTGGCAGGTCTGCTTATTTGTTAGGCCACTTTGACAGAGGTCAGATGTGAGTAAATGATATACTGGTACATTAGAGGTATCTACAATATAGATGGGTGGGGTAGGGGATATGGTGGGTATATGTGGCAAAATGGAGATAGCAACCATCGTATTGTATGCAGCGGAAGAGGCGACACTCCACAGACAATGTGCACAAATCGGCATTCACAATGTATCTATATCTGTCCACTGAGGTAAACACGATCAAAGTCATAAGAGTCAGAGTAATCACACACCATGACTTTTGGACTTGGGGAATGATCAAACAGAAACAACATGTGTGAGATACATGGATCAATTGTACCAGGAGGTACACACACCTATTTATCCCAGTTTAATGATGCTTGGTATCTTAAACCTACCCCGGTAATGATGTTTCCTCCACAGGTGGGGGGGGGGTGAGGGGGGTGAATCTCCCTAGTTAACGATGTTTGGTACAAGTCGTATACACACAGATAAAACCATTTTGCAAATTAGTCAATGTAAGAGACTAATCCAAACCAGGGAAGAGATATTGAAACCTTGCTCACACAAATAAGGTTTTAAAAATAGTCATGTCTCAATGTCATATTTGTCATATTTCTAGAAATTAAAAAAAAAAACAGTGTAAAAGTATATACAGTACATCTATGCGTGTTAAACAGTTAGAAACTAATTCAGAAATGTAAAGCTCTAGGTCAGAAAGAACATTTTCTTCCTATATATATGTAATAATTTATAAATCTATACTTTAATTATTACATTACAGGACAGGGCTAGTACATCTTAATTCAAAGCTCATCCATTAGTAACACTTTCTCCCTTCCTGGTATGACTTGTTTGAAGAACTGTGAACACCTTTCATACCAGTTATACTTCATGTGTCCTTACATTTAATCCAGTATGGTAACAAATTCCTTGATTTTCACCAAACAAAAGTAAGTATCGATTACATTAGTGCACTGGGAGGGCAGAGACACGCTGTGACGAAGTTTGATGAAAGCAAATCAGGTTTAGTCTGTAAGGTCCATTGATTGTTATTGTCTGTGAGGGACACCCTAGGGGTAGGGAAGCCTCATTTTACACGACTGAATAGAGTAGTGACGACCAATCAATACCTGGGTAACATATGTGCCCAGCTACATCTGCAGGTAGTGGGCAAGCGGAATGCCATGTCCATAGGCTCTAAGGTCAATATCTATAATTCAGCTTTGAGGGGAGATCAGACTGGGATGACCACAGGCACTTAGCCATTATCCATGTTCTCTGATGAATATTTATTTCATTGTTGCTTTAACATCATACTCATGAGTTTTTCATTTATACAAAGGTGGCAGGCTTTTACTGGAGCATCAAGTGCCCCACTGACCTTTGGCAAGTGCACCGCAGTACATCTTATTGGTGGAAGACCCTTCAGCCAACTTCATGTAACACCACACAAGAGAGTGCCCACCATCGCTTCTGGTGGCCAATGCCAAAAAGGCAATGGAAGCACAGGAATCTTACAAAACTACCTGCCTGAGAATGGCATTAAAACCTCACCAGTGCCCTAGCCACTATAAGGAAAACACTCTAACCAAGAAGTCATCACCAGAGTCCTAGCCACTATAAGGAAAACACTCTAACCAAGAAGTCATCACCAGAGTCCTAGCCACTATAAGGAAAACACTCTAACCAAGAAGTCATCACCAGAGTCCTAGCCACTATAAGGAAAACACTCTAACCAAGAAGTCATCACCAGAGTCCCAGCCACTATAAGGAAAACACTCTAACCAAGAAGTCATCACCAGAGCCCTAGCCACTATAAGGAAAACACTCTAACCAAGAAGTCATCACCAGAGCCCTAGCCACTATAAGGAAAACACTCTAACCAAGAAGTCATCACCAGAGCCCTAGCCACTATAAGGAAAACACTCTAACCAAGAAGTCATCACCAGAGCCCTAGCCACTATAAGGAAAACACTCTAACCAAGAAGTCATGCTGTTGCCATATGATGAACAACGTACTTCATCAACTACTTAATGTACTTGTATACACTATTTTTTATACGACATCAAAATTTCTACAAAACTCTGGGATCGAACTACATGTGACAACAGCAAACAGATCTGTAAACAGCCTTGTTGACTAAATTAAGGGCGAAAACTTGCTGAACTGTCCATGTGATTTACAATACCATACCATAATCCATCTTAAGGACTGTGTCGATTTTAATGCTTCATTAGTGCCATGACATAATGTCACAGTTTACAAAATATTCATTAGAAGAATCAGAAATTTATTGAAGAACCTGTAACTCTGACAGCTGTACTGATTCACAAAACTGTGTGTGACGATCACTATTCATCAACGTAGGAGATTTGCCTCCTTCATGTTATACCTTTTAACTGACTCGGTGCTGTTAACTTAAATTCTTAATCTTAATTTTACGCAAGACAAGAAATGCACATACCTGTATGAATAAGGTAAAATATACTCATTCATCACTACATGTACCTCTTGATCGAGAATTAAATTCTAGAAAGAATGACACCTGGATCTCTAACTAGAAAAAGGTGAGAAAATGTAAAATTTGTAAATAATTAAGCCCTTGGGCATCCTGATAATACCTCATACATAGAGCGGATCAACAAAAAAAATGAATACGAGTTATCAAAAAAGTTTTGAAGACAAATCTATAGCAAATGAAACATCTGAGAACACGTGTAGGAAATATACAGGTGCCTAAACAACCATGGAACAAACTCGAAATGAAGGTCTTTTTCTCCCCCAAACTTCCCTTTCACATGCAGGTGTAAAGGAATCAGAGGATCTCCATTTTTATAATTTACTGTAAGAAATTAATTAATTGCCTGAAGTCATATTTACTTGGGCCCTCACAGAAAACAGTGTATGAAGGTTGTTGGCACAGCAGATAATTTAACTACAGCAGCTCAGTGAAGTTTTCATTGAAGGCATCATCAGAGTTTTGTACATAAAACTTTGGAGGCTTTTTTTTGTGGAAAAAAAAAGACAAGGCTTTAAATTACAGAAAAATTATGTATAGAGTAAATTCTAACACACAATCTAATAGACATATATACGGATAAATACAAAAAATTCTTTTCTGATCTGTGTTTTGTTTACAGCGGGAGACTCAACACTGGATCATGCCACATAGATATAAATATACAGACACATGCAAATATTAATATGAAGAAATGGAAAGTGGCTGTGTTGTAGCGAAGAAGATACTGCGAATCAAGGACTTACTTTGAACGAATATTGGTTCCCGCAGTACCACCCAGCCATATCCATAGACAGTTTCGCCAGCGAAGTACGTGGCTGTGGGCTTGTTAAAGATGATCTGGAACTTTTCCAGTCGTTCCATTCTCCGCTATGAGGCCCTGCAAAAATGAAACACTGCCTTAATTGATGCCCTTATAAAAGGGGAGATTTGCCGCCGTATGGTGTGTTTACCACTGGTCTTTCTCACCGGGGGAACATGCTGGCTAATTTGTCCCCCTCCCTACACCCAGATCTCCCTCAGTGATCAGAGGTTGAGAGTGCACGGCCTCCAGCACCAGGGCTGAGTTCAGTGTTCAATACAAGAAGCAGTACATGTGTGTAGTTACTGCAATGGTCCAGTCATTGAATACTATACCACCCATGCACATATACACACAGTAACCGACTTACCACAGCTTTCAAGCCACCAGTATAAATGATTCAGCCCTATTGTTGGCTTGGTTTCCACACCAAAATAAGAGCAATCTGTTACAACCTACTTGTATGTACCCAGCCTACTTCCACACAAAACACATTCGGCCCAGGACACAAGTTCATGTTGTGTCAAATTCTGACTCTCTCATTTTTTTTTCTTTTGTGTGGAAGAAACAAAGACCATAAAAGTGGCACAGAAAGCTGGAAAACATTGGTTGGACATACCAGGATTTGTATACCAAACGGGAGCATGCACAACCAGAGCACATGTCCAGCCACAGATCCACGACCCTGCTACTCTCACAGGCTAGACAACCACGACCGAAGAAACAGCAGGGCTGAAAAACCAGTCCGTTAATTCCACTCCTCTCTCTGATGTTATTACCAGAGCGAGGTTGACACCAGCTCTCAGATGTAACGCAGCACACAGAAAAGTCATTTTTAATCACGTCATCGCTCATGGCTCTCTGGTATCCCCGGGCCCTTGTTATATCCAGTTGTCGAACTTGTGTCAACTCATTCAAAGCTATTTAATGGTGTATAATGCTCTTGTCAACAGGACTTAGCAGGGACACTTCACTCGTAAGACAATAGTTAGCCGCCATGAGCTGTGTGCAGATCTCCCCTCTTTAAAGATACTCTCTTAAAGTGGCTTTAAGTCGAGAGAAATTTAAGTCTGACCCGGGGCAAATGTGAGAGAGGGATGCAACTTTATTAGCCAGCTAAGCCCTGCCTTTACAATTGTATAAGCAAAGAGTACACACACATAGAGCTTGATGACAAAAGTTGTGTCAGTATAAGCATAGTTGTGCAGGAGCGCATTGCGTTGCCTTGTCAACTTAAGGTCTATAGTGCAACAGATAACATTTAAAAGTTAACAGAGCTGAATAATGTAAATACCAAAGCCTTGAAAAATGGACTTGATTAATCGTAACTTCATTTACCAAAACATCGCAGCCAGATCAATAGTACAATATTTCACCATTTATACTAGGAGGAGTGTCTACTACACTATAAGCTTTGGAAACTCCAGATATTTACAGTTTATTCTACCCTTTTTTATTCCACATTTATTCTACCCTTAGGCAGTGCCTAAAGCTTGTTTACTTCCAAGGCCCTCAAAAGTGTGCAGGTTTTTCACAGACCACATGAACAAGAAGTAAATTTCAACAAACAAAACAAAGGAAAAATCCATGATTCACAAGTATTCATGTACAAAGGAATATTTGCAAACTGGTACATTAACTATTACCACAAAGAGACAAAAAGAAAAGTTTAAACATATTAAACAGTAGAATTTCCCCAAGGATAAAGACCACAAAAACTCACCCACACGTCTTTGTTTAGATTGCAACAGGAGTGCTCCTCTCTGGCAGATGTTTGTGAGTCAGAATATCAGAGAGCTTAATTTTAAAGGCCTACAGTTTGAATTTCATCCACCGTTTTTTTTATGCCCCAGTGAGTTTTCTGAACATCTACATTCACAATGAATAAACCTGCCCACTCATGGGTGACAGAAATATGGTATTCTCCATTCACAAAGCCACTAGCATGCTCAAACTACATGACACAAGCACCTTAGAAATAAATGACACATATTAAAATGCTTTAATGTCTTCAACCTTAATAATAAGATGAAAATATATTCAAACACAAGATGTGAATTAATCATGGAAATTTACTGAAGCTGTTATTTTTCAAACTTTCATGGTCTTTCAAGTGTTTGCATACCAAAAGCTTTTTACTGATTTATTCCACAGTAATTTTTGGTTTCTCACTGCAAAACTTTTTATTACAAAAGTATATCATCTGAAGAAAACTGAAGCTTTACCATGGTGTAAAACAGTTTATTTCAAATTCATGATTTTAAATAAACTCTTTGTGACAATGATACAAAATTTATCATAACTTACATCTAAACATTCCAAACTGGGCCAATCAGCATAGTCCTCTCTTGAATGCCTGCCTACAGCTACAGTTTTCTGAATTCATAATGTACACAAATTCTTTTGAATTCAGAAAATTAGGTGAAAGTGGGCATTGGACATAAGTTGTGAGGCTTGGCGAGGCTGTACAGACTTATCATTCAATGTGACTCACTGATATCTTTCTCTGCTAAACAGAACTGTTAGCTGTACATGCCAATAAGGCAAAACCATGGCTACACCATGAGGCCTTACAGAAACGACTCCATGTTACGTACCATGCAGATTACTTGGTGCAGCAATCAAGGAACATCTGCACACGTACATTAAATTATCACACATTTTCTTTGTGAATTATACATGCACACTGTGCCATAGCATCATAACTAACATCATTTAAGACGGTAGCCCCAGAATTCATTTTTATCTTTTTTTTGTTTTGTTTTGTTTTGCAGATTCTGCCACAAGTATATGCGGGCCTGTGTGGTGGTTTCACCGCATTGCTGTCCACTTAATAACATTTGACATTTGATTCAATTGATAACATCACATGTCGTCATGGAGATGGAAGTTATTATAGCATCTGACAAACAAGTACATAACTATCAGCTTAATGGATTTGTAAAACAAAACACTAATTGTTCTGTGTGTTATTATGACTTCTTAATTTTTCCAGCATTATATTCTAAAATATATGATGTATTGTAAAAATTAAAACTGAGTTCATTGATTCAAGGTTTTTTAATTCTTGACGTTTGGAAAGTGTGAATAGTTTGCACGCAGAGAATCACAGGCTTAGTGCTCTGTACACTGTTCTCCCTGTATCACCATGAGAACTTCTAAAAGGGACACCTGACAAGTTTGAATTGCTTGCACGCAGAGAATCACAGGCTTAGTGCTCTGTACACTGTTCTCCCTGTATCAGCATGAGAATTTCTAAAAGGGACACCTGACAAGTGTGAATCGTTTGGACGCAGAGAATCACAGGCTTAGTGCTCTGTACACTGTTCTCCCTGTATCAGCATGAGAATTTCTAAAAGCGACACCTGACAAGAGTGAATCGTTTGGACGCAGAGAATCACAGGCTTAGTGCTCTGTACACTGTTCTCCCTGTATCAGCATGAGAATTTCTAAAAGGGACACCTGACAAGTGTGAATCGTTTGCGCGCAAAAAATCACAGGCTTAGTGCTCAGTACATTGTTCTCCCCATAAAAATTGTTCGAGAGCGTTCACACAACACATGTACCTCACCAACACTCGCGTACAATTGTTTATGTACCCTATTAACTGTCAAACAGACTTGCTGATGCCTTATCTTTAAACGCAATTCTTACACCTATAAAAGAGAGCTAGGAAACTTATTACACACTCTTACTGGGAAGGATATTCCATAACTTAAATTAAACTGGTGCAAAAGACCATAACAATTCATGACTCCTTACATAATAGTGTACATATATGTACAAAATCTTTTTTTATTTTTACACATTTATATATGAGATACATCCATTAAACGCTCTGGATCAAAAAAGTGAAGGTTGTCCCAGTATGAGTGCATACTATGCTGGTCGAAGCACGTATGTATCTGTAACCAAATATCTAGAAGAGTACATGTATCAAGCATGCCTGCAGCCTTTGATCTGGTCAATTTGTGACAGTCAAAAGGCAGCTGTGTGTAAGGGTTTCTTCTCTGTTGGGACATTTCTTGCGCTTCTGGAAGACATGTTAATTTGTCATGAAATACTGTTGTTTTCTTGGTATTTAAAGCCAGCCATTGTTCATGAATGGTCCAGTCCCAGTGTCTCCTGTTTGATGTCAGCTTCTGGGCTGGCAAGGCCTCCCATGACATTTACATCAAGGAATTCACATTATAGCCATTCAAGTAACCTGTCTACCTGAGAAGTCATCTGTAGAGAGCTATCAGCTTTGATGTACACAACTCTAGTTTCTCTTTCACTTTTAGCCTTTTGTGTCCTATAATCTGCCCTTCATGTAACTATCATTGTTTACTGCTTAACAGATTTCAACATTCTGATGCAAACTTTACACTTCTGGTCCAAATTTGTTTCCAATGAATTGTCAACTTTTTGACTCATTTTAAAAGGCAAAATTTCACAAATAATTTTTAACATTTTCAATCAAAAAAATTTTGTCACTGATTTAACACGGAGCTCTTTCAAACATTCAAGTCAAACTGGGTCAGGGTAGGAAACAATATTTCTCAGAAATGATTGACACTCACACCTTTACACTACATGCAAGGCACTTGCAAACCATATCAAAAACAGTATGGTAGGCTTGTCCAAAAACCTCATAAAATTTGACAAAACCCACAATATAACACAGAGGTTCATCGAGAAAAATTTTGGTGTAATTTAAGTACATGCATGCATATAACCATAACAATATGATAGAATTCAACTGCTGGGTCATAATCAAGCAACCTTCAGTTTAAAGTTTTTCTAAAATATACAGAGATATTTTATATACAAAGTTAACAGCTAGTTAGTAAAGAATCAGCCAACGATGAACACCTGAGAGTGAGCTGTTAAGATAGGTCTACAGATAAAGATGAGCAATTAGCATTCATCACCTTTTTTATATGACTTAGAGAGAAAAAAACCTAAGTAAATACCTATAATGTACCTACAAGCTAAGCCACTGCAGGGTGAAAAAAAAACACTGGCAGCCTCAGGTATGTTATACGGGAAGATAAACTTAGGGACAGGAGAAAAGCAACAGGTTTCCTTAGGCTTCCCAGGAAAGTAACGAGACTTTGGTTACCTAAGTACCACATGGAAGGAATAAAGCTCCGATATCGTGATAACTAGTGTTTTGGACTGCTGTGTGGCTGTGAACACAACAAGGCCACACTTCAATACGCTACACTGTGTGTGCTGTAGAGTATCTAATAATAATAAATCACTTTGATTGACATACATATATCATTTATATTGACATGATTTTTAAAGATTTAAAAACCTTGAATCAATGAACTGAACTTTTAACAACAATAAAGTTAAGAGTCCCTAATAACACAGAGAACATTTAGTGTTCGGGGTATTATGAATGTCCAGTTCACCGGTTTTTCTAGTCACTTTCTCTTCATCGTTACCACAATGAGAAATATCTGAAAATTGGGTTTCAGACAAATTTTGTATTGAGTCATCATGAAATAAATTGAGTGTTTGACACACCGGTGATGAAAAAATATTGAGCTTTCTGATTTGTTCAAAACTGAGTTTGTAAAAAGAAACTGCCCAGTAAAAACCCTGGTCCACAGAGTCAGGCATGCATGTGACCTGGCTTGCCAGCTAGAGACTTGAACCAATGGTCTCCATTCCGTGCGCCTAAAGACTAGAGCAAAACTAAAGAAGTTCCCCTTCCTGAAACACAGTGACTATATATCACTCTGTTACATACATGTGCAGCCATTTTGAATTATATTTTTTAATAACTTTTTAAATTACTTTGATGTTCAACTTCTGAATGTGTATTCAGACAAAAGTCAAAACTTAATGAGCAGGAGAAAATGAAATTAGTCCCACATGTAACATATATATATATATATATATATATATATATATATATGAATGTAGACTTACATGCAACTGTAGCGATATGCAATTCAAGCATAATTACCTGAAGTCCTTTCACCATATGTCTTTTACTTAACTTTTAATTAACACAGTGGGCCTCTGTGGCTCAGTCGGTTAGCGCACTAGCGCAGCGCAATGACCCAGAAGCCTCCTACCAATGTGGTCGCTGTGAGTTCAAGTCCAGCTCATGCTGACTTCCTCTCCAGCCGTACATGGGACGGTCTGCCAGCAACCTGCGGATGGTCGTGGGTTTCCCCCGGGCTCTGCCCGGTTTCCTCCCACCATAATGCTGGCCGCCGTCGTATAAGTGCAACATTTGAGTACGGCGCAAAACAGCAATCAAATAAATAAATAGTTGAACAAAGACAAATACCTTGCATATCACTTGTGGCCGAATGATCTTATAAGAAGGTCACAAATACTTTTTAATCATAGCAGAAGAATAATAAAATATACTGGTTTCGGGGAAGGTATCCCAACCATTCAAGTTTCGGACACACCCCCAAAAAAGCACAACTTAGCAATACATCTTCATGACAACTACTTTCTCCTATCTAATGGGTTATTTAAGTGAAAATATTTCGATGACAAAAGCAAAATTCCAGATCTGCACATATACCTCTACGCTGTATCATTCCTAATACCAGTTCGTGACTCTGGAATGGTTCAAGAACAGCTGGATGCATGAATGAACAATGTTTACATGAAATTTGCCAGATCAGCAAATTATGCTGTTAGAAGCTGACATCACTGAGGACAATTACCTTCCGTGAGTATCTCAGACAGTTTTATCCTCTTAATTGAAGATGAAAGCTTCCCTTGAAGCCTAGTGTATGAGATCAGCAGGACAGTGAGGAAATGTTAAAGGTGGCTCTAGAATTCTCCAGTACACAACACATACATACCTACATGACGGCTGCTTCCTCTACAGCTCAGTATCAGTCCTAAACACAAACTGCTTCTCCCTGCCTAGTACTCTCACACATGTGCAAGTAACTGGACTATCAAAAAAATCTCCGCAACCGGCCACATCTAAGCTGATGCCATGTTACGTCGTTGGAATATCCACCGTTCTCTTATGTTCTGTACCAAATCATTAAAGACCATTTCCGCCCAATAAACAAGAGATTGCCACTGGTGTGTTGTAAGTAAACACACTGGTCTTTTCCGCTTCGAATTCCCACACAGGGCTCTGTGCATTCCCGCCTGAATACGTGCTACTACTTAAAACATCATTTTCATTCATTCCCTCTTGTAGCTGCATGCCTGCGGGAACCTTCCCGACCAACAGCCAGATAGTTTGGCTGGCTGTCAAACATTCTTTCCCACCTCCTCAGGCAAAAGAGTGTCAGTACGCTACCTCTTACTTACTGAATGTGTGCTTTTTAAAATTTGAAAACCAGGCCACTAGTTCTGTGAGATTGTACGTGATAAATAAATGCAAAAACAGCTCAAGGCCATATAAACCATCTTCTGAATTACTACGTCATCTGTTTTTCTTGAGAGACCCATTCAATGGTGCAAGAAAAGAAGAGAAGTCAGTGAGGACATTTTTTGTGCAATTTCGGGTTGTGGGAAAACTGTTCTAAGGTGTTAACTCCTCTAGCAGAAATCCCACACATTCAAAAGTGACGTAAAAATGCGGGAGCGGAAGACACAGAAGTAAACTGTGCTGGCGCCAATAAATCAACAAATGTTTTCAACCAATGATCTTTAATTCACATAAATATATAAAGGTTCTAACATGCTTTCTCAATATATATTTTGACTGACCGACTGACCAACAAACAGACAGAGTGATCGGTTATAAAGATGCCTGTCATGGATATAAAACAAAATTTTATAGAAAAAAACATAGATGTGTGGAGTCTTGATTTTTTAAAGAAAATTTATATTTGTACCTATATGCTAAAGAATTACAGTAAATTATGTAAATTTCGTCTGTGACCAATTATTCACTTTGCTAAATGCAGAGACTTCTTCGACAATCTTAGAAAGACATTTTGTCATTTCTTAGGAAGGTGCATGTAGGAAAATGTTTTGGCACCAAAAGTAATATGTTATGACATCGTAAAACTACATTTTGGGGATAAACTTGTAGGTCATTAACTTAAGGAGCCTCTGGTGGTATAGGGTGTATGTGGCATTAATGCATGGCTTGGGGGGATGGATTCCAGGGTCACTCGCCCACCCTACAAGTACCAAACCAGTACCCCTGAATGTTGCAGGCAAGATATGGGCCTTAATACAATAATGAAAATCTTACAGAAAGCTTTTGCACTTGGCCAGGATTAGTCTTCTTCCCAGGGATAAAAACTGAGTTGATATTAAGAATATAATGGAATCAGCTAAACGAATGAGACTTTACTAGAGCACTATGGCTGATTCAATTGTGATCAAGAAGTATGCCTCGGCAGCCTGAGACTCTCACATGGCTTGGTTCATCGTTTGTCCGGGCACAAAACCCGGAGGAAATGACTATAATTTGGAGCATAAACCAGGGTACAACAAAGATTCAATCACTTGGAGGGGATTTGGAGTGAAATATTGGCATGTCTGGGAGTCAGGGACTGTTCAGAGAGGCTGTATATAGGGATAAAGGTCAAGGAATATTCCCAGATATGGATTTACACCTGTAAGCAGTCTCCATCTATTTACACAGACTGAATTGCTTCATTCCTGCAATAAATACACCTCACACTGAAAACAAACAAACAATACATATCTATCATAAACTGTAGTCAAAGATTAACTGATCACTTTCCTTACCAAAGTATCAATGTCCCATATGACTGTACAGAGATTTTATTCCACACTGTTACAGATCTGTTTCTGTTATTTGTTAAAGTAAAAGACAGTTCATGACTGAGGTACTGTTGATTAAAACAAAATTATAAAATTCTCTCTTGAATGTAAAAACCTGTTTGAAATTGTATGAATTTTTGCTGAATTATCTTCGTTTGAAGTGTGGAATATTGTGCTGCCGACTGGGGATCTGAAGGCATCCATGCTTTTAAGCTTATGAGAGACTGACCAGTCAGAGAGCTAGGAGATATTAGCTGTCTATAAGCTGTGACGTAAATGTTCTGAATTGTCTGTCAATGTAACATGCAATAACACAGGGACAGCACACTGTTTAAATGTTATATGTTTTAATCAGAACAAGTACATAGGTGAACAACACTGCAAAGTATTTCCAGACTATTGTGTTGTGGCAGGAGTAAGTTTCTAGCGCATTTCATGTTATAAATTAGCATATATACATAAGTTTAGAAACACAACCCTAGCAGCTTACTACAGTCTCAGGTGACAAGAGGAACAATTATGTCACAGCTCACACAGAATGGCTGGTTTTCATGCCAGGTGACCGAGCACAGTCAGATGTCAGTTTCTACTGTTGTAATGGCTGTTAGAAAAAATACTTACTGAAATGAAGAAAATATTGTACAACCTTTTTGGCAAACTTAACATAGAACATGAGCTGTCTTTCACTTTAATTAAGTCTCCCTCAAATTAGAGCGATAAACAGAGAAAAAAATTCAGGCTGTTTACATGTAAGAAAAGAAAAGCATGCAAAGGTAATACTTCTGAAGAAATCTTTGCTTAAAAAAAAATACAAAGACTTAAACAATTTGTGGTATATAACCTTTGGGCAGTGGCATTTCTTTTTGTTTTTTAGCAATTTTATTCGCTTTACCACGACAGCTAGTGCTCAGTTGAAAACTGCGACTTTCAGTAAAGGTCCATGTATACATTAAAGTAAATGTAATTTACACTATAGTACAGGATTTGTACTTAGTGTTCTGTTTGCTTTGGATACAGTGTCCTGGTATTATTCTGCCAGTGAGTCCAACTTCATCTGCAAAAACAGTGTTCACTTCCTTTCTAAGTATTAACGAGACTGTAACACAGAAATCAACTGATCATCTAGCTGCCTTACCAAAAAGCACAGGAACCTAACATGACTGCAAGTCTTCCCGAGTTGACACTCTGATGCAACAATAATAAAGTTCATATCACAATTTTAATCTTAACTACAGTACACATGTGTATGTACCAATCATGGATGTATGCACCAGGCATACAAAACGCTCACATTAAACTGAAATACCTACAGCTAGGTTTGCACAAAACGTACAGAACCTTTTCTTGCCTCCATTTTAAAAGAGCTATGTGGCTAACTAGCCAAAACAATTGCCAGCTATATAATGTTGATGAAGCTGGCTGGAGTTGTATGCAACCTGTGACAAATGGCAGGTCTAGCAAAGCCTCAAGAGAGGAGCTGTGGCCTGTACGTGTATAGCAAGGCCCCTTAACTCACCATTAACGGATATTTCCTGTCATTACACTGAATTTCCTAATAGCCCTGTTGCTAATCCAAGGTACATGTAAATCTGTACTGTACAACACGCAGACCTGTGGTATGCATACAATAGTATATAGACAGCACGTCTCCATCACATACATGTACAGGGAATAAATTTAATTAGGCATAGTCATATGTATATACATATATATGGTATTTTATTTGCAATTTTCTTTTGAAAACTCTGTTTCAGTGGAACACATATAACAGCTTACACTTCCAGTGCACATCAACACTGGAAGAGAAACTTGCATCACTACATAAGACAGGAGCTATAGATGACAATGAAACGTTTATACCTCTCCAAGCTGAAGAGCACCCAAAATCCTTTTTACAAAAAAAATAACTACTAACTGCCAAACTGGAAATGTTTTGGGGTGACAACAGCGCTGCATCTGAGTCCAGCACAGGCCGAATTTACAACCTTCAGATGGGTTCTCAAGAAGATTCCTGTTGTGTGTGTGTGTGTATATATATATATATATATTTAAGCCCTGGTTTGTTCCACTAAGATGTAACCATCATGACAACCAAAGTTAAAGGCATTTGTAACCATGGCACCAGGTAGTTATAATCAACATTAGCCACAATAGCTCTGTGGAACAGCTTCTAGACAATGGTATCTTGTAAAATGACGTGCACTGTACAGCTTCAAGCTAAAAACAAGCAGTGACTGAACATCTCAGAAGACAGGCGTTCCACTCGCCTATTTCTAACAATCACTTGATAACAACAGCGTTTTGGGCTGTATCTCTCACAGCTACCCGCTGTAGCCGAGAGCTGCGTTGTAAGACAGCGTTGAGGTTCACTCCCCCTACAACAACACACACTTACCACAGACTTGATCCGTACACACCGCCCATGGTCAGACAATTACACTGGACTTTTCGCATAACTGTTCTGATAGCTGTTATATTATCCCTGACAAGTAACATGCAGCTTGACCAGCCCTCAATTTAATGGCAAACTAAAGCCTGACAGTTGTCTGCACCTGATTGGCAGCTATTTAGTCGGGTGGACAGTTCTGCCAATATCTCAGCTGGTCAGAAACTCTGCCAGGGCCCCACATGGACGCTGGGGTTAACACTGTAAATGTCAGCCCCGGAGGCTATGTTACCATCCCATCTGGCTTCATGTACACCACCTGCACTACAATCTCGCTGGTCAGTTTCCACCTCTCACCCAGAGGTTGTACCAAATACATATACACACACCCAATTGAAGTACATGTACACTAGATTAAGTACTGGTCACTCAGAGCATGTCCCTAACACAATTATATGCAGGCATCTCACCTCAATTGATTTAAACAGTGAATGTGTGCGACTGGATCTCGAAGTTGCGCAAGGCTTATCACACGTAAATGTACTGACGTCTACCAGGACTTTATATATGACCACAATATGGTTGAAATATTCACTTATTCAAACTTATAAGTTATACAAATATACTTATCAAAGATATCCAAACCAATCAAAGTTTTCTCTACTAATCACCGGTAACAGTCGATTTAAAGGACTACCAGCTTTGAGTTGGCCTTACACTGGGTCAAAGTGTTTAGTAGCTTACATAAAGACCATGCAGGTTTAATTTATAATAATTCAAGTAATCTCTGCCCATATAAGTACATGCAGAACCCCAGTCTGTGTCTGACACAGCTCCTAATTTCTGTGCTGGTATAAACACTGGCAATCATGTGTAACAGATCTGATTGACCCTGAATCAATTTACATGCATACTTCAACAATAATCTTACATGTTATATATACATCTGGAATAAGTGTTTTTCGTAGACACATGCACTACGAAAAGTGTGACATACTACAGCAAAGGAGAGAAAAGTACATTATTAGTTACATGGTTACTGAGTGAAAGGATACGAAACTACATGGGGGCTTACGCCTCATATTGGGCGAGGTGGAAGACCCAATCAAAAGTACACTGAAATTGATTTCTTGAAAAACAAAAAAAGCGCCAACAGTAATTTCCTATCACATTGAGGAGCTTTGAATTAACGAGCAGTGATCTGGGAATTACGACGTCATAACATTATTGACAATGTTGTGTCAACATTCCTTTGTGACTTTGGTGTCACTGTTGCGTCACATTGTAACCATTATGTCATGGCGTTCTCCTCACTGCTGAGTCATCAGATGCATACAGCATCAGCTGCAGGGCATAGAGACATACACCTCTCGCATGTGACCATTACGGTCCAATCAAAGCCAGAGGATTTTGTCTGATGTGGGGTAAGTATAATTACATGTAGCTCCAGTTAGCCTTCTTGTTTAGGCAAGAAAGGGTTGTAGAACTTCATTGGATTTTTTTTTATTACAAAATCAAAGCAATTTTCAGAGAACCATTGATTAATTAATTTTCTGAATGTTATATACTTGACATATGATTCTCAGTAGCGATTCACACACACAGTTATTCAATAATACTGCCTATCAAAAGTCAGCCGTATATTCAACATAAATATACTTTGGTAAATGGTCAAATAAGCTCTAAAAACTTGTAAAAATAGTTCAAGAACTGAGGTATGATAATTCTGTACTATAATATTGATACTTAAAATAAGAATAGGATGGTAAGACACACACTAACATTTCCCCTGTGTGCAATTACCAGCTTCAATGTATATGTTCATGTATGCGCAAAGCTTAGGAATTATACCTTGCTTCAAAGATCCAACCGATTGCTTTAGAAAACAGAAAGCTGATTAGGACAGATTAAACTAGACTTAGGCCTAGATTAAATTCGTAGAACTTTGTTCATCCCCATGTGAGCCTCCGTGAATGTAACATGGAATCCCTGTCTGTGACATCACATGACTACTGTATTTAGTTCAGGTTGTTGGAACTCGGTGTTTTCAAAATGTTGCCATGGAAGCCTGAAAATTGGATCAAATCAGCTATAGTTTAAAAACAAAGTATACGTAGCTCACACTTAGGGAATATAAACCTACGTATCATAAATTTGGAATAGCTGTATGAAGCTGCAGAATTAACATTGTGTTCGCATCTTTTCAAAGTTCCATTTCTAGTCAGCTGCCATTGAAAGTCAAGCCAAACAGTTCTTGCATCGGAGCTTCCTTCACCTCAATGTAAACCTGTGTACCAAATACAAAATCTTTATCTGAAGCAGCAGGACTCATATTAGGATCCTGTCATTTGGGGCAGAGATGTCAACGGGCAGACAGACAGACGAATAGCAGGGAAAAACAGATGGATTGGAGACAAACGGCCACACAGCGATAATGACGACAGTAAAAATTAAAAACAGATAAGATTTAGCTCTCACTGATCAAATTACTACCTCACTTTTTCTCTGTTTCCCACTTAATTATGCTGCCAACATCAACACATGAACAGAATGTGCTAAATAAAGCCGACAGATAGAAATCCATAACAAATCCTGGAGAGGAAAAAAGCAGTGTCTATTAATGGATCTCAAATGGCAAAGAATTACATTGCCATAGCATTACTGAAAAGCTATTCTAGTCCAAATGATGACAGAAACAACCCACTTCTTTCCAAATAAAGATGCTTTCTAATTTTCAAGTCGAGAAGTTTAAAATAAGCCATATCAAAAATTAATGGAAGCCTCGGGTGTACTGCTTAAGGACAAAGCTTGGACAGAGCAGGAACTGACTCAACAAAGAAATGGAAAAACCTAAAGCAGAAAGAGATGAAATCATGAATCATTTATTGTCATGATTCCATTAAAATGATTGCAGCAAATACGTGGGTGTCCCATACCTCATATAAAGTTATCAAGTTTAATAGTTACTTTATAGGTCAGCTATCATGCAGTTCTGTTGATCAATTCAACGAACCAAAACAATATTTGTCGCATTAAATCCAACAGGCTTTCACTGACCAATAACAGTGACTAGCAAAATCACAGAAAACAAAAGCTCTTAACGAGCTACATTTGCATCTCAGGCAGCCACCATGTTTTCAATCCAAATGTGACATCTCACAGCAGACAAGAATTGGGTGCTAATTTTCACTGGATGGTGTATGCCTTAACCTACCAGTACCCGTAGATTGCTTACCACATTAAACATTCACTTTGTTAAAACTATACAATCATACAAGAATACTAATTAACTTCCAGCGCTTGACACAATAAAAACTTTGCTATAGGTGTATATGTTTTCATATAATATAAAAAATTATAAACTAAATAAAAAGAGTCTTAATCCAAAATTAATGATATAAGATAGCCAAGACACTGACCATGTGCTACAAGTACTTCAAACCAAAAATACTCAAGAAAGGGAGCAAACAAATTTTAACATGGCACAGATTCCGAACATAATACATGTATGCAACTAATATATATATATATATACCTGAGATATATGTATATGACATTTTACCATAGGAAAAGCCAGAGAGGCAGCAAGTTTTAGGGTTGGCAAATGGTCACATGGAACCCATGTAGTCAAGACAACTTAAGATATATAAAAGTGGACGCCTGCCTCAGTGACAAGTAAGGAATAATTTTATTGAATTCATGGAAGGAGGATGTATGCACACGTACTTGCTGCAAATAATCAATATCCTGTTTTTGTCTGATTTATCTTCAATGGAAGGGGAGATTAATGTAGGATTAAAATATCAAAAAGAAAACAACTACAGGAACTCTGCTGATGAGAACTACAATGTATTTATTGATTTGGACAAATAGGGTGCCTTGATTTGAATGGGTATTGCAGTAAGTGTACAAAATATTGCTGAAACTGAGGCTGGCTTATTATACACATGTACCATAGCTTAGGCTGTTAACTGAAACTGACTTTTAGCAAGACAAGATGGTTAATTTATAGTGCTAACACAAAAGAGGCCGAAATTACGCAACTTGGACGTGAGTAAATTACCTGGAAATCATTAATCATTAGTGTAGTTTGTGCGATATCTCTTCTCCGAACATCAGGGTGCATGACTCTAAGTCTCCTACATTGGAATGTATGCAGGCCCAACACATGTTAATGAGGAATCGGTTGGCACCAACCCAAGTGGTGATTTCCCCTGTAGGAAGGAGAGTCGAATCTTTCAGCAGACTGCTTGGTGGGCTTTAAACAGAGGGAGAGTCAAGCATTATACTTCAGCCTGAGGGCACGTCTGGCAGAACACCCTCCCAACATTACATCTCCCGAAGACAAGATATGTCATAATAAAATAGCCAGTTGTTTATAAAAGATGTTTAGTGTATTAACAAATAACTGAAGATATAATGCCTGACAGGATTTACTCTGGAGAATGTACACCTCAAGCTGAGGGATGCAGGTGACTATGTAGGTGGAATGCAGTCTTTCAATAACTTCTTTAACGTAACATTGAGTAAATTAAGTTAAACCAGTTTTAACTACCTTAGCATTCCTGAGACATTACAAATGTACATGTATTTTCCGCTTTAAACAGCAAAACTATCTTTTACTTCATGTACAGATATGTTCTCCAAGTTGTCCCAAGAAAAAAAAAAGATTATCCATTTCCCAGACCTTAATAATAAAGTTAAAGAAAGCATTCAGAGATGTTTCGAATGTGCATGTATTCTCAATGCAAAGGAACGGCTTCCAATACCCAACCTATCTGCTTTACTGGTTCCATACATGAACCACAGACATGTTTTCCAAAAAATCCAAAGAGAAAAGATTATTGTCCATTTGTTGGCACTTGATCTTGATTGGCATTTTATGTCCTATCCAAGAATATTTCACTTTTACGATGGCAAACAGCATTTTGGTGGGTGGAAACCAGAGAGTCCACAGAAAATTGCTGATCATCTGCACGTTGCTGGCAGACCTTCCCATGTACGACTGGAGAGAGCCAACCTGAGCGGGACTTGAACTCACAGCAGTCGAATTGGTGAGAAGCTCCCAGGTCATTGCGATGCACTAACATGCAAACCTCCTAATGTGGATAGGCCCCTCAAAAGCTTCCACTATTCCTTCACTGCTGCTAAAAGCATCCAACTGGATACCTTCATACATGTAATATATGTATAAAGTTCTACATCTATCAATGATTTACAACCGTTAACCAGAACCTTGCCAGAGATACACAAGACCTACATTTATTGATCTCATCCATTCATATTTGCAAATGTTGACCAAGGCAAAATTGCGGGGTAATTTTGTCACGAAAGTCGCTCAGACAATGGTTTTGATTGACGAGAGAGGGAAATGATCTGCTGAGCTATATATGAGAAGGTCGCTGGCCCGGTCATGAAGGCTTCCGGCCAGCCGCTTAGATCTGGCTTCTGACACGGCTCACCATGTTCCACAAGATAGAGTGATTAGGTATCAGGTACTGACGCAGGCTACACCACCAATAAATTGCTAATTTTTCATTTTGCTGGCCATAGCCTCCTAGCGAGCTCACAGGGCCTGCCAGAAGACTGACCAAACAGCCTAAGAAAACACGATATTGGGAGGCATGCAGATCTGGGGGCCAAGTGTGTTGAGGGACACCTTTAGAGATAAGTCTATTGTGCTGGCCAGATGTATCATTGTCAAGCTGGCTGAGGTTTCCACACAACTTGTAATCATTTACACCAGGCTAACACGACCCCAGAGATAAGTCAGTGTAACTACTGCACCTGTACATGTACAGGCATGGGTTAAGTCTTAGACTGTGGAATCGGAGCCTACACTTACCACCAGCACAGGGACATGTACACACACATATATCCCTTAACCGAACTTCTCCAGAATGTACAGGTGATTGATGGAATGACAGAGCCAATGGCAGCCTTGACACGTCTCCTGAGGGCAGGACTTCCCATGGTTGTCATGTCATTATAGCCATATTCCAATGACGAGCTGATTAATTAATTACTTGTCAGTGTCACTTAGAAGAAGGCTTAGACCTTCAGTCTACTTGACACGGGGGATACAAGATCAGTGAATGGTACAAGAAACTGTCCCAAAATGACCTCTTCTCATTGATAAAATTACTCTTGTTTTCTTGAGTTCTCACGAAGGTGTTTTTAAGGTTTGTTTGGTACATCCATTTAGGATGATATCCTACTCTGGACAAATGCCCATTCTAGCACCAAAATAATATTTCACGACATTAATTTACCTCTAAAAAATGCACTTTTTGGGGGCGACATTAGAGGTCATTTAGGGTACAGTCGCAGAGCTTTCATTTTCTGCATTTTTAATATCAGAATTTATAGTTAAGTAAAGCTGATGTACATGTAAGTTACTAAAAAGGATATGAATGTGATAGGTCTTTTAACATGAACATATAACTTGTATTTTATCTCTCCAAAAACCTTTATAAACAGTGGGTTTTTCTATTACACAACAACTACATGCAGATGTTGATTAGTGTTTTGCAAAAATACTCAAACCAACCAAGTTTCTCCACAATCAAATTAGAATTGCGTATTAAATGTTGTATAATCTGTACATTATACAGCATAAGAATGATCTAAGGAAAATCACAATTCTCAAAAGTGTGAACATTTATGTGAGGTCTGCCTCACAGATAGAGTGAAGGAGAATAATATGGGTCTGAAGCCTCACTAAGGAGAGGCCCTTGAACAGATCTCCCCGTTTGTTTATCTGGGTAGGTTTACGGAAATGATAAACAGTTTAACAAGGGACATGAGGCAGCCATCTTGACTCTAGGCGTTACATCCCTTACCAGTAAATATATGAACTTTAACACCACAGCTTTCTGACTTCGTGTGCGAAGAAGTGTGCTTTGCAAATGGGATATATTAGGACAGAAGTCTAAATTTCTCAAAAGTCTGAACATCAACTTCACTATAATATAAGGGGACTATTGCCCCCTTAACGTAACCCTAGAAATATCCTTAATATTAAACAAAAAAACAAACAAACAAACAACATACTTACATTATGTACTCAACATCTCTTTCTTATACTATTAAACAAAGACAAATGCAGTTATCACTGATATGTTGTTAAAAAGTTTAAGATAACATTTGTCAGTGGGCTTACTTGTTCATCATTCACCATCAGCTTATTGCCTACAATATGTACTCTGTTTCATGACCATGATGAAATGAGACAACTGCTTTACTGAAAAAATGTCAAACATAATCACTCTGGAGGTGAAAAATCAGCACCATGATGAAAGGTATCAGTCGACTACGTGTAAGCTCTTGGTGGCAGAGAGAACAGCTGAGTTAGCTAAAATCTAAGGAATTCTGAAAACAGTTTGGTTTCGATCTCTTAGAAGCGTGGGCGCAAAGGGACTTTCAGGTGCACCAAGAATGGGTAGGGCATCAAATTCCTCCATCAATCATTTACTCAACCCTTGGAAGTGCTGAACCTTTTTTTCCCCTCGGCGGGCCAAAGTTTACGGATTGTCTGTGAAACACTCTTTAAAGGTGCTCCTTTACAAGAGGAACCTGTCTTCCTCTGTACACAAGGTGGACCTCTTGAACGCTGCCCAGGGAGACCAGCAAGGCAGCCAAAGGAATGCCATTCAGCCAGCAATGCCGGCAATCAAAAGGTCAAAATGGGGCTTCTCAAAACCATATATTTTTAGGCAGGGCCATTGAGAGCCACTTGAAAACTTTGAACACTAACAATGGGCCCACACCACAAACATGGATTTCTTGACCATTTCACTTGTGAAGAATTCACCAGTGACACGCGCCCGTGCTTTTAAACCAATGTGCTGTGAATGTTTCTTCAGGTGTTGTATAAACATACCACTCCTTTGACACCGGTTCAAAGCCACACTGGAATATAACTCGATTGTTTCTCTATAGTTTCTCATAAATCTGCACACGCCTCACATATGAATTTACAGTTGCACACTGTTTTGTTCGGAAAAAAAAAGTTTACTACATCTTTAAGTGTTAGCACCAGATTCTCAAAAGTTATCACTTTCTTTTATTCCCGTGAACGTAAACTTCAAATGAAATTGTTGCCAAAATATGGCTTAAATAGTCTTCCCATGTGGCATACAATCATTCATTCACTCTTTAGTTCAATGATATTGGACTTTGAAATAGCTTAACTAAGTCTTTATTCATCTCAGTTCCACAAATTTAAATGGTTAAGAAAAAAGATTTCTTTTAATGACGTTCACATTTTCCACACTGGCCTGTTGTACAATTATGGTGTCCTCAAACTGCAACAGTTCATTCCACCAGCAACCATTTCATCTAACTTTGCATTTTTTACACAAGTTATATTAACACACACAGTAAGCACTGACGCCATCAACCATTGAAGCATTTTAGTAGCCTACATGCAAACTTTTTTTCTTTTGAAACTTATTTATGAAGTCATAAGTAATAAGATCAGGGTTGCTGGGGAGAATACCGATAATCCCAGTGAGGTCCTCCATCTTCACCAAATGTTCATTGCCCCAGTTGACTAAATTTGATAGCCTTCATTTTCTGATTGCGATAAAAATCCCATTAGCACAGATGGTATTTTCGTAGCTAGCCAATCAAAAGGCTACTTAATGCGTCAAGGTCAAAATTAATTACTCGCAGAAACCAAAAATAGCAAATACGCCTGATAATGCTTGCCTAGATATATAGTAAGGTGAGAATCTCTATGAAACTGTTGAACAAAATGCCAATAAATATACACTTCAGTAACATCAAAACTACATTTGAGTGATTACTCAAATCAATATAATTAATCGCCTTACACCAGTCGGGTCAATTATTCTTGCACCCTGATTGCAAATCATGTGACCAGTCATCATGAGGAGCAACCAATGAGAAGTTGGGATACCAATCATTTCACTAACTATGTACAAACTATAAGGTCTCCATGTCTAACGCTTTACACTCATAAAGTTTAAAGCAATTCTCAGTCTCACACAAACCCAGTATGACACTTTACAAGCTTTTCACACATTTTTTTTTTCATTTTATACCATTATACATGAATTCCTCAAAGGCATTTTAATGAAATCAAGACATAAAAAAAATTCATGATATTCCACAAAAGATAAAAAAGAAAATATTATTAAATGAAGTAAAGTTTTAACAAGTTTAAAGTTCATGTACCAGCTGTGTTTTCTCCCACACAAAATCTACCAGTACAATGTATATATCAATTCTTACATACCATGTAGCATATTTATATGACAAGATGTCCGTCATTTCACCAGGGGCTCTGCCCGGGTTCCTCCCAGCGTAATGCTGGCCGCCGTATTATAAGTGAAATATTCTTGAGTACAGCGTAAAACACCAATCAGTAAATAAATAAATAAATAAAGAAAGAAAAAGAATTCTATACTATTTCAAAAAGTAGAGTTAAATTCAATTACATGTGATTATCAAGAGAAATGAACTCCTACCTCCCTCTGTATAGCACAGGAATGGTGATAGTATATAATACCAGATGGATTCCAACTTGACAAGACTCCACAGCTCAATCCCCAAACAAGACAAATGGTCGTCAGGGATACACTTCCGATTCAAAACTGTTTTAGGATCAGAAATCAAGCTTTCTTGGGAAGCTCTGAATTCTGGTTTAAATAGACTTCTGGGGGCATTAGAATAATCAGCAGCTAAGCTATCAGCGCTATTGATCGACCGAGTTGCTAGGGATACAAATGTGGTATCTGTTGAGTATCAAAAATAAGCAGCACATCAAAGCGGCGTGATTTCCTCACAAAGGGAATGCAAGAAGTACGGCCAATTTGGAAACAACTGACATGGAATGACGGTTCACTGATTAAAAGTGACTGCCTCCGGCAAGTACCTGTTCATCTGGTAAACCAACCAGGATCACAAAACTGGCTATGGCCCCATTGAACACTAACAGTAAGCAATACAGTGAACCAATCAATGCCTGAATGTGAGTCCACTGTTAACAAACTTGACTCAGACTCTAGACTCATATACAGTATATATATACTCTTGGCTGAATGGAAAATTAATATTCATCAGTTAAAGAATAACATAATACATACTACAGTTGTCAAAATTTCCTCGTTTGATAAAAACAACAAATGATATACAAATGCTTTTTCAATAAAATATACTGTATAATGAAGGTATGACGTACATGTATGTAATGATAAAATGTGGAGTCGTGTCATAAACTGGGTTGAAGAAAAATTTGCACTAAAATCAATTCCCTTCTATGAACTGACTGGTATACAGTTTTGAGAAATTCAGAAGAATCTAAAAAACACATGTAAGCTGGATTTATATTGCAATTATGACTCAACAACTAAGGATCATTTCCGTAGTTATTAATCAATTGAAAATACATGTAATTTAAAAACCTATTTCCAATAAAGTGTTCTTTTTAAACCTGCTTAAATATATCATAAAAAACATTCAGAGCTAACCCATGATTTTTCTGCTTATTCAACCGGCTAATTCTTGGCTAATGACGACCAATGTTTGAAAAAAACATACCTATTTGACATGGCCTATGAAGATTAAAACAGCAATCAGCAAAACCTTACTGTTAAGGTTAACAGGTCTTCCACCTGACAAGAATCAGTTTCTTAACTGGCTTATTATTTTGGTTTTAACCTGTTGTGGTTGGACACATTCTTCTCACAACAATGAGGAAAATATCTCCTGATTTGTACACTTAAATATGACTACTATAATTCTATTTGGCGCAGGGATATCTCCAGGATGTCACTTAGTATGAATCTCCCTGGGGTTATACAGTTCACTATCCTTGCCTCTGTGTAAAATAATCATTGAGAGCTAACTGTAATGCTACGTACACGTATCCTCTGACAAGGAATACCAAAATATAAAAGGTCGGACATTCTGAGCTGGTTGAAATGAAAAATTAACAGTATGGTGTGATTAATAGGTGAAAATTCCGGCTTATTTTCGTTGCTATTAATCACCGTCGGGACATTAGTAGTCATCAAAAGCACCACCTGTCGACAGAGAACAACATGTCACAATGTGGGTTTTATTGAGGTAAAGCTCCCAATAGTCAGATTTAGAAAGGAATGGTCACCAGAATAACTAGGTAAGCTGACATTTCCTGACCAGTTCCTAAATTAATTAGGCTTGACCCATTGACCAATGCCACCAGATTGACCAGTGCATTAATTTGAATGTCCTGGTTCCTTGACATACTCAGGATGCTGACAATCTTAATAATTAACCGTTCTGACGGCTCTGACAGTAGCACTTGTGCCAATGTACAAGTCAATCAAAATGACAAGGTACAAGTTTCTCTTTGGTAAATGCGTGGAACAAGGAATAACATACCACACAGCGGTAATTTAATAAATGTACCATGTATATTGATAATGTGGTTCACCAGTGACGTCACACAACTTTTTGTACACCTCTATGTTCAGCTCTGAATACTGTTCTTCTGACGAGCACTCCTCTAATGTTTGCCAGTGTATGGAAACGCTCATATGAAGTTAAATTTCTGCTTTAAGGCCATAGAAAAGTCGGCGTGACGTCACTGGAGAACCACATTATCAATGTGGTTCATAAAACCCACAATACAATCAAAACATTTGACTGCTGTTTATTTTGGTGAAAAAACATCTGAAAACTTCAGTGACGGTATTTTCAGACACAATCTTTAATGGCTTTTTCACTCATCCTAAATTCATTTTTAAAAAGGTCTTTCCCTTTGATAAGATGGTTCGATCAACTATCAAAACAGTACATGCCATAATTATTCTAAGGCCTTCATTTGCTTCTTAAAGTGCACACTTTAGGTAAAAGACAGTAATTTTATTGGCTGAGTTTTCCACATTATCGTTCTTCACCCTGTTCAAACCTGCTGAGTTCTCTCCCAGCCTCCTCATCTGAGATCCACACGTATCATATAGATGCAGGTACAAAAAGAGATATCATTAAGCAGAGCCTACATGTAATTCTGAACGAACAGGCTAGTGTCAACTTTTACATGTTGGCAGAATCCTTGAGATTTATGTAACAACATATAAAAGTGAAAAAGATTCTGATGTGATGAAGAGAACATTGCAGACCTGGATCTATAAATATACCTTCTAATTATTTATGGTTTTTCTTGCCATTTTTTTTCGAGGCTTACCGCAGTTCTTTATAACCATGCACATCCTACATTAGACTTGCATACTACAGAATTCATACCTTATTCTGTGTGTATGCAATTCAATGTAATTCAATTTAATTAAGGGGACCCTCCATGGCCCTGTGGGTAGGTTGGTAATGACCCAGAAGCCTCCCACCAATGCGGTCGCTGTGAATTCAAGTATAGCTCATGCTGGCTTCCTCTCCGGCCGTATGTGGTAAGGTCTGCCAGCAACCTGCAGATGGTTGTGGGTTTTGTTCGGGTTCTCCTTGGTTTCCTCTCACCATAATCATGATAATCCTGGCTGCCATCTTATAAGAGAAATATTCTTGAGTACAGCGTAAAACACCAATCAAAAAAGTAAATAAATCAATTTACTTAAAATCAAAAAACAGAATAAAATATAGTAAAGAAAGCCTTTTGTGTAATTTTCATGGGTGCTCCAGGTGAATTCCTGTAACACAGCACAAAGTGGTACTCACATTCCAGAAGACCACAGCACATGTCATAACACGAGCTGGGTTCACCAAGGGTCAGGTTTCGAGAGGCTCACAACATTTGTGTCATCTTTCTAGGAACCACCACCTGATCCACCTAGTGCAGTGCTTCCTGAGGCATCTAATGAGCAGTTAACTGCGAAGCTGACTCTGTGGGGAAATTACATTTCGATTGCACAACTCGACATTTAGGCCATCAATCTGGAATCTAACGGAAATCGGAAGTGACTCTCAGAGAGGTCAACCCTAGGTGACTGCCTTCATGTTACAGACAGTGCCTCTGATACAAAGGCTTACTGTGTCCACTGCCTCTTGTCTGCCTCAAAGCCTCGAGGATGGGATGTGTTACATGACTGCAAACGTGTGTGAAACTTGTGAATTAGTCTAAGGGACACTGCCAATGGCATACATGTACATCAAAGGGTAGCTAAAATTCAAGTTAATTTCGCCTCAGTTTTAGAAAAAAAAAAAAAGGTAAACCCTTTTCATACAGTGCATTTCTGGACAAAACACCAATAAACTTCAAGCTAGTGACTAAGACAAACCAGAGGCCCTCATATATTACACTGAGCGTCTGTTATTTCAGGGATAAATGTATGTGCAGTTTGAGTTTGAGTTATCTACAACTCCGTCGCAAACTGTGATGCAATTTTAGATAATGTTATTTTTTAGATGTTAAAATACGGTATTATTCTCTGTGCTGAAACTGTCATTTTTCAAGTAGGACAGTGCCCTGTCCTCCAAACTAAACAAGCCTCAAAACACCTATACATATAAAATCAAAAGAACTCTGAGAATCTGGCCAAATGTAAAAGATAGCCATGAGTAAAATTTCAAGTCATTTACCATATTTATCATGATTTTTAACTTGTACTATCATATTTTTGTCAAACCATACATCTTCAACGGCGGCTGGTAGCTTTCGTAAAGCATTTAATTCACAACGGCCTTTATCAAACTACCAAACTGAATCAAACATCTTAAAAGCATTAAAAGGAAAATCCAAGATCTCAAAACCAAATTCACAATGTTTGTGAAATGCTATGTATAGCATTTCATGTCATTTTGCACCCACGTCGGTCATTTAAATGAATGACCCATGTTAAAAGATAAAAAGATGTAACAAATCTGACCCATTAACAAACTTCCAGAACAGCTTAGTCCAGAGGCTAAAAACTCCCACATGGCCCCATAAAACCAGGTCACACTGTAGGGTCATTAGGTATAAAACGATGCCAGTTAATATGACAAGCACAATGGACAGTCAAATAACATTCCTGTGTACTACTAGTTTATATGTCACACGACAAGATACTATACTATACATTCCAGGACTATCTCACTGATGTGACTGAACCCACACTGTGCACCTCAACAGCTGATGCAAGTCTGTCACTTTCTCAGGTGTAATTGTTAACGAAATGTTAATTGTCCATCCAGAGGTATATTACACAAAGCGCTTCCCTTATTACACAGCTGACCATGGCTGTCATCAACCAGGTGTTCAAATACCTTGTGCCTGCTTTGGCGCAAGTCTGGCCAGCAGTGTATTAAGTTTCAAGCCATGTTGACTTGTTGACACAGTTTATTGCCAGCTGTGCCTGTTTTTCCCACCCACACAATCAGCATTTACTTCTCCAAACAGTCATTACCAATCCTACCCCTCAGCTTATTCATGGGGTTTTAACCTTTCACAAAACAGATTTTAAGTCGATATAAACCTCTTACCTTCCAAGCCGATTTTGACTATCACACTGCATAGGTGTCAGAAAACTGATGACAGAATTTCACACAACATCTCAGGGAGATTTTCATCAAATGTCAATAAAAAACACTTGGACATTGTGCAGTGAGATTCACATACAATATCTACAGCGCTGAGAAGTTCACAGTTACCCAATACAAGTGTCTTCAGCTCTGCCTCACGTCCGCATGCCTTTCAATCCCGAAATCTGCTTTACATTTACAATTCATACAGATCTTGACTTCAGAACAGCTTACTGCACTGCAATTGTGAGGTACATGTGTCTCATGAAAATTTATCATAGACTTCCTATCTGTCTTTGACCTTTGGGACAGAACCGAAAATTAGAATTTAAAATGTAACTTACAATACCACAAGTTAAGACTAAGATGCGGACTGCTCTATGATCCGAGTATCAAAGCACCTACATGTGGAAGTTAACCACTTTGCCCTGTTACATGCAAGAAATAGACAAATTTTTATTTCACGTGTAACTTCAGATTCACAGCGTCCATCAAAACATTTCTTGAATTTTCCTCAGCTTTTTTTTTCAGCTCATTTCTTTTGATCATGAAGTATTGACATTGCATTCTATATAGCCCATGAAAATGATTTGGCCTGTTACCAGCTACATTTTCCAATCAGTACCTTTGCATCTGCTTTTCTAGCTTTGATGTTCCAACCTGTCAGTATATTGATATCTGGCAAAATCAATAATGTCTGTTTGGAACACAATCATTATACAGGTATGTCTTGGAGCCTTTTCACCAAGACATCAAGATGAAACCACAAGACCCATTAGCCCTGTAACATGCTGACATCGCTATACTTGAGCGCATGAAATTTCCTAACATGAAAACTGAATGGAAAACAATTTTAAGACATCATATTTAAGGGAATGTATGGTAAAATGTGCTACAGTTAACTTGTTTCTAAGAGAGCTAGGGAAACCGCCTTGTACAATTTAGCTATAGCTTATTTTACCATATAAGCCTTTCAATACTGCAATATCTTTTCTATTTCATTCAGTTTTCATTTTACTTTTACTAGTATGTTGTGAAAAATGTTTATAAATGTGTGTTTGTGGATCAAGGGGATCTCAGGGAATATCAATAATTAACTGACTGAGGTGTATTATTTTCTGACAATAAAGACATTATTATTACATTTCTTATGTGCTGGTATCTGGTCAATGTGTAACCATAAAGGTTTAGGGTCACCGACAGCCGGAACCCTTAGGAATGACAATCGTGAGCCAAGTTTATACAGACAGGTAGGCATGTTTTTTCCACTGAAGAACAGATCCTACGGATATAATATGTGAAACTTATTCAACAGACTGTTTGCTAAAGAATCCCCTATGAAGCCCTGATTCAGTCCTTCTATTAATTTTCTATTAAGTCCTTTCATAGAGATTTACATTTTTTACAGTTGATGATTTAATCCAAAGCTTTAAATGAAAAAAAGGAAAATTGAAAGTTAAGCCAATTTTAGTAAAAAAAATACTTTGGGTTTGGTTTATTAGTAGTAGGTAAATTAAATTACCTGCAACAAAAACAGCCTGTCCTCAGCAAAATACAGACCTCAAAAAGATTTAAGCAATACCTTTGTGACAATGACCTACAAAAACAAAAAAGGCAGTAAAAAGGCAGTAAAAAGGCATCTGCAGCTTGCCTCTAAAGCAGCTACAGATTCATCTGAGCAAGTCAAAACTGTGTATATTTAGCTCACCTAGTGCGGTTATTATGTAAGTGTGATATTCATTTCAGGCAAGGTATGTAATTTATAAAAACACTAGCCAAAAATAAGAAGCTGTTCGTCATCTTGTCAATGAGCAAGCATGCCCAGACAAAGTGTGCTAATTGTGTGTTGTAACAAGTTGTAAATGATATGCACCAGTGACATAATCACATAAAGAGAATAAAAACATAAAAAAAAATTACAAAACAAAACAAAAACACAAAGATCGATTTCTCTCTCCGTGCTTAATTGGTCCAAAAATCGAAATTAAGGTAATGGCCTGACGGCAAAAGGAATGGGAGACAAATTATGTTCACAAGACTTTAGCGTTGAATGATGACTTAGTGACTCATCCCTCAGAGCACGAAGACAGTCTAATGCATTAACCTTCCCTAAATAAGTTTTAAACAAAACCTCTGGAGAAACAAGTTCAAAAAGGCATAAAATTAAACTGTAACATAAACTAGCAGGTATAGCATTCATGCTAATATAAAATGTTCTATAGTTACACTCATGAAAACCCTAGCCTAACTATGGAAAAACACATTACGAGCAGCTAAGCAGAGCTAAAATTCATGATCCATACGACATGAACAGCATCTTATTGGTGACTCTGGCAGGCAAACCTTTTTACTACCCTAGCCCTTGCTAGCCATGCAATCTACACCACGGCACTTCAGACTATGTTGACCATTATCAACCTTCTGCTTCGTATACCATCAACATGATATACATATGTTCACTTTCTGGTTGATCTCCTACAGAGTTGCACATATGTCTATATTTTATTGGTGTTTGATGAACTACTCAATTTAAATTGTGTTAAAAACATAACACACACAGCACTTCACTGTTATTAGTTACACAACAGTAAACAGGTATTAAGTTACACATGCATTTAGTTCATATCAACTACCTTATCCGCAACATTAAATTTTGCTCATAATTTTTACAGGAACAATTAAATCTTGCTCACAATCTATCTCCAAGGTTAAAAATGAAAATTCACATGAGTTCCACATGAAAAGTAAGTGAATTTTCTTTCCCGCTCATAACCATTTCCACCTCATATCATCACTAATTGATGAATCATACAAGCCTTGACTTCACATAAACAACAATAAACACAGCTGGTTATTCAGCCTGTGTGAGGGGTTATGTGTGAAGTCAAAACCTAGAGAATTTGAACCAAACCACATACACTAGCCTCCGCCTCCCCCTTGAAACAGATTAGCGCCTGAACAATGCAAAATATGCGAGAGTGTGTGAAGTATCTTAGCTTACCAGGTTTCTTCTAACCGAAGAGCCTCAGGCACAACTTGCTCCAGAACAGTCAACTGTATCTGAGTTTGAGACTGACAAGTACTCACAGCTTAACAAATAAATACTGAGCTCTCGTCAAACTCCAGTAGCATACATGTACATGCACTCAGGAGTCCTAAGGGTTATGGCTGTTTTAGTCAGGAATATGCTAAGTACTGACTATAACTGACCACTCAATCTGTTACAATCTTATCACACACACAAAATTCCATTAATCTATTCATTTTATGCATTAGGGTCATTCTTAAAAAATATGTTCCTTGGGCACACAACCCATCTGGGTGATCTCTCCCACACCTGATAAATGTAACAATGGGGGATGACAAGTGGTCAGTCACTGAAGTCCAGCGAATTTCATGCAAGACCACACCAGGCAGCACTGGTAACAGTTATTTGCCAACAAGGCCCCAGGAACAATAAAAGCAGCTGAGATTCAGTAAAAAAATTGCTGTCCAAGACTGGGACTGAACCCACAACTCAGGTGATGTAACGACTAAAACTTGAACACCTTAACCTTAATGCAACTTAACCTTAATTGCCAAAGATTTTTCTACAAATACTGCAAATCCATTGATTACAAAAAATGGTGTGCCAGAGGTTTGTGATCGAGGATGACAATGACAAAGTGCACTTTTCAGTGTTAGCTTAAATATGTATGTACATCATAATAACAGCATTATGTGATGAACTTCAGAAAACATAACATGTATATATCCAGCTTCCCCATCACGAATGTGCACGCATCAGACGAACTATGATTTACTGTACATGTACCTGACATATAAACTGTGCACACCAGTTTATACCTTCTCGTTAGCCCCGCTCACAAAACAAGGTCAGCAAAATGTACACATCTTACTTATCCTTTCATCGGTACATCAAAGTGAAGTTTTTACTCCTAGATGCTCCGTGCAACAATGTCCATCAGGTTGACACATGCCTCACAGGTCACCCTCGCCTCGCTTTGTCGAATGTCACATTAGAGGGTCAAGGCAGGGTGATGTGATCAACTAGACAGAAGGGGTGAATCACCTTCATGCCACAATGATCAGGTATTTGCCAAATCTGATGTTCCTCTAATAAAGCGATTATCTGAAGTTTATGGTGATCAAATGACTTTTGACACCTCTCACATGTATATTAATACCCCCAGGCTGGCAATTTGTTTCACATAATTAGGATGGTATGAATGATTATGGCTGAACACAGCCTTAGGAATATTTTAGGCACATCGTGGTGACGCTAGAATTAACCACAAGTGAAAAGGCAGGTGTAATCAAATACTATTCAGACTTCATTTTAAGTAGGAGAATTAAGATTAATGGTATACATATACAAACAGTCGGCTAATTTTATTTACTTTTGTAAGTCTTTATTTTCTTTTTAGTCATTTTAAGGTTTCTTTCCATTTGTTAGGAAAATGAGTCTGAAGAGGAAATCATCAAAACCTAATATCAATACAGGTATCAGGGTTCTCACGGTGAAAGCAAATAGTTTTCAATGGCCTATTATTATGATTTCCAGCAGTCAATGACCTATTATCCTCTGATTTCCAGCACTATCAATGACATATTACTCAGCATTCTGTGATTTCCAGCACTGTCAGATGATCTATTATCCTGTGATTTCCAGCACTGTCAAATGACCTATTATCCTGTGATTTCCAGCACTGTCAAATTATCTATGAATCTGTAATTTCCAGCACTGTCAAATGACAGACTTTCCCAAAATTTCCAGCACTGTAAAGCACCATTCAGTACAAGTGCAAATCTTTTTGCACAGATTCACAGAAACTATTTTGGTATACAGTTGCTTATTTTATCACTCCATTTCAATCATAAAGGCATTTAAATAATTATGATATATAACACTGAAAAATCAAGTACTTTCAAGAATTAATCCCAATTAACACTTTTCAAAGATATTTCAAGATGCACACAACCTCTCCTCCAAATTCAGACATTTTCATGAATTTCAAGGACCAGTGAGGGTTGTCAGGAACAAAATGTAGAAAAACATGTCACAGAACAATTAATGACCTAATGGTTCATCTATTTATATCCTGGATAATTTAAGCCAGTTTTAGGCATAATGTGCACACTGTTAAAAACAAAACCTACAGTGTGATGGACTACTAGATCTTCTCCACAAAATGAAGAGACTCTTTATTGCAAAGCACAGGTCTCTCTGGACTTGGCTACTGAGTCTAATGTAAGAATGATCTCTGTAATTATATCAATTACTACTGATAAGTCCTCACTTTTGAGGCAACTAAGGCAGGTTGGGTAATAATTAAATGTGATTATCTTTTGGCTTTCACATGTGGAACAGTAAATATCACCTTTGGGAATTTATAACTGATAAGAAATTTGAGGTAATTGTGAGTTTCAGGTAAAAAAAGGTGTAAATCTCAAAATAATACACACAAAAAAATGTGGAAGTGAAACATTGCACGATAATTAACAGGCGAGCAATAATTATAACCATGAGAAAATAAATGTTTGGCACACACAATACACTGTCCTGTTCCTTTCTACATTTTGACCAGTGCTTTAAGAATTGTACCGAGTCACAGGTACTAGTATATAACATGGCAACTCTTGGAAACATAAATTGGTAAAGTGTGAGAGATATAGTAGGGCGGGGTTGTTAACTAATACCAATGGCAACTTCGCACTGACCACACACAAACAAATTTACATTGAAGTTTGTTTGAAACAACCATGACAAAATATAAACATGTAGGAATTAGAACTGAGCTCTACTGATCTGAACAACCATCATATTGTGAGAACTCTTGTGATTTCCAGTGTTGTTCCCTGCTTACGATATAAGCACATTTGGCTCATTAAGTTGACTACATAATACAAACTAACAATATTCACTGCTGCGAAATGATGCCAATCTAAATTATGAATATTTCAACACAAGCAAAAACAGAAAAAACAAACTTCATCTCACTGATATTGGATACTTAACTATTAACACCATTCAGCTTGTGATGTTTTGCAGAAGTTAGCAAAGAAGGCTGCATCATACCACTTTCCATGTGCACTATTTATAAGACTCAAACAGAAGCTGAAAATAGAAACTTCCCAGCCTCGATAAAATATTAATGCAAGAAAGAAAAAAAAAAAAAAGAAAAAAAAATCAGGTGAGAGAAAATTATAATATGGTATTTATAATGAAAATATCAAAACAGAACGTTAAACAGATTGTGAGGGGGAGGGAGCGATAGTGATTGATTTGTCCTTAAATAACAACAGGGCTACTTTAACAACAGAAACTTTAGCACTCCGCAGACAGATGAAGCACGTGGCCGACTATGACGCTGGATTATAAACTACCGATTGCACTGGTACAATATCATCTTTCAATAGTTTTCCATACAAACTCATGCTTTCCGACCATATACACCTAATAATAACACTACTTAAATCAACTTTCAATAGTTATTTCAAAGAACTGTCAGCCATCGATTCGAACATAGGAACTTACCCGACTTTTAAATGAAGAAAACGGCAAAAATTGTCCTCGGTTAAAGTTTGTCCCCAATCGAAACGGGCGCCAATGTTATGTAGGTGAGCGGCGATTCGTTGCTTCGAGTTGTCACTGTTTACATTGGGTGTGTAAGTCGGTTACAACAGCGTAATGCGCACGCTTCAAAACCGTGTCCTAAAAAAATGGAGCAAGTTTGACAGCTGTTTGCCCTGAGGCGGTTCTAACAAGCTACATTTACCTCTTCCCTGACTTAAGACAGGCGAGCTGTAGCTGGAAGCTTTCGTCGTCTCTACCCTCGTGTCTAATCGGCCCAACCCTCTTGTCGCGCAAACCCTCGCCGCCCAGCAAATCGATCGTTACTCATACATGCCCTAATTCCACTTTAAATACTTACATTTGTATGAAATGGCGGGAAATGCTGCAACCTTGGCATAGATACGTGTACTGCCTTTCCGACCGACTGTGTTTGCCACCCGGTTCACAGCCGAACGAGCTCTGCCGGATATGACCTTGCTCGTGTGAAAACGATCGTGACTGACAGCTTGACAGGTCAGGGGACGTCACTCTGATGCACGTTTTCACTGAACTGATGGAGGCCTATGCCCGTTCTCGTTACATTATTTTCAAAACAATGAAACAATCTCTAATTTACATCTATTATATATTTCTTCGATATCATATAATGACTGAATTTATACGTTTCCACAACAGCCGCAGTGTAATTCAAGCAGAACCCGTGACTTGTGATAGATCTATGTACATCACACTGTGACTGCTCAAGTGCTGCTGCAAAGGACGTGTAGACATCCGTAGGCCTATATCTCGGAGTATTGCATACTGTGAAAGTGGGGGAGTAGGTATATCATTATTATAGGTCTAAATTTTGATTTACAAAATTAAAGAAAGAAAGAATTAACCACATACACATATATATACATATACTAGTATCTCAAGGAAAATGGAAAGCGGTGAAAGCATGATTAAATGTTAATTGTGTTACATTGATAGGACCTTACATCTAACTATCGGCTGTATGTTCACGGATTGTCCTTGCTTCCCACAATACATACACGGTACCATAGGAATTCGCCAGAATACGAATAAATAGCCGCTCTGCCCGTTATTATCAACATTTACAGCCATAATTTAGCAATTTACACCATAGCATTTACTTTTTCGGTTATTTGTTTTTTTTTGTTTGTTTTGTTTTTTTGTTTTTTTTTGAAGAATCCGCCATTTAATTACCGTCTTCTCTCTTAAGCCCATGTACATGCACTGAACATGCCGGACGCTTCTGTTGTTTGGTAACCATTCAAAATGCATCCATTTGATAACCCCAAAAACTGAAGCGAGATTGTTTATGATAGAATTGGACATGTAATGCATGGAACTATACTATTAGACTAAATTGTACAGTGGGGTCGGAACGCAAAGAAATCGGGTGTCAATTCTTCCCTTAAAAAACATATATATTTCTTCATCAGTTTCCCCATGTATACATGAATGACGTGTTTTCAAAACTGTATATAATTTGAAAATAAAAAACAAAATATGCGACATGCTTTTCATCGAAATGCGTACATGGGGGTGCATGAAATAAGTCATAAAATAGATTTGTATATATATTTCATTATTTCTCAATATGTCATATTAAATGTCATATATACCTGTATGAAAATGTGGTCTGATGCGAAATGTGCCTGTCTAGCATGTGAAGTGCCTAAATGAATGGTATTCATTCATGTATAAATTGCACCACACGTGCGGAAGTCGCCGTAGAACGTTTATTTATCTGTATACCTGACCTTTGGGCCTTCCATTAATATTGTGTCACCCTTTGATTGTGTTTATTGGCCCACGTGCCTGCCGTTGATTTAGACATATTCTGCCTGGCTTCGTTTATACGGCCCCTCTCCTCGTGAGACTATCATACATTCACACCGACGCCGGAATATACAGGTAAAACACCGATGTATAAACCTACAAGGGCATTTCGGTCTACACGCCGTCGGTATGCATGCACGCGCGAAGCTGTTATTTCATCTGCGTCAACAAGCCTTTGTAGTTTGTGATGTGGATGCAAAAGCGCCACTGGTTGAAGCCTGGCTTACGCGTCATATATTGCACTCGTTAGTGCTTTTTTCACCCCAACAGACCAGGGGAGAAACTTACAGACACCCTCATGCTGGTATCCCTGGGGCAATGCGCCGCCTTGTGATGGGTGGAAAGGCGTGGCAGTCAACATTATAAGGTTACCGTTACAAAGGAAATGTTTATCCACAAGCAATAGCTTCAGGAATGTTATGTGCTCTCTATGGAATTGTTTGTTTACGAAATAGGGGCCTACCACACTTTCTCTCAACTACACAAAAGTACACAATGTCATCGTCATATAATTAAAATCATCGTTTGATTATGTATTTATGATTATATGTATATTTATTGGTGATTTGGGGACCTCCCTGATTCAGTCGGTTAGGGCGCTATCGCAGCGCAATGACCCAGAAGCCTCCCACCAATGCGGTCGCTGTGAGTTCAAGTCCAGCTCGTACTAACATCCTCTCCACCCATACATGTAAAGCTCTGCCAGCAGCCTGTGAATGGCCGTGGGCTTCCCCCTGGCTCTGCCCGGTTTTCTTCCACCATAATGTTGGCCGTCGTTGTATAAGTGATATATTCTTGAGTACGGCGTAAAACACCAATCAAATAAATAAATAAATATTGGTGATTTATCATACAAGTGTATGTACATGGCGATATGCGATTTTTTACTTTCTGTTTCCGTATAGGCCTACTTAACGTCTATAACTGAACCCCAATCAAATAAATTAACAAATTAAGTTGGACCATGGTATCTATAGTGTCTATATAGTCATGCATGCACTGCAGTTTATAGAAAACGTGTACATAAAATTTATAACCGAATTTAAAAGAGTACATCGGCTGTAACGCACCATACACAGGCAGTTTTATAGATAACTGTATGTTCATGCAGTCAAGACGCCGCATGTGCAACATCAAATCCAGTTTAGAATTAAGTCAGCTCCATAGTTGAAGAGATCTATTTCCACGTTGTAGCCGGTTTGATTAAGCACGAAGCGGAGGATCGTGTTTTTGTATACTGAGACCATGCAATGATGCTTGCGTGAATTCAGTATGGTAATCAAATACAAACGAAAAACATACAAGCAAAAACGAAAACAGATATGTAGTATTATACATGTATATATCTTAAAAAAAAAAACAAATGGATCATAGCCTAATCTACTTACGCTCGTAAAAGCACATATATGTTTATATGTCCACGTGAGTTCGTCACCTTAATGGTTTCTTGATCCTCCTACTCGATTTGACCATGTATCCTACATAAGTGCATACGTTCAACCGCCTTGTGCCAGCTGCTTTTCGGTTTTCAGCGTCTGTGGGTCACGTGACACCTCCCACATTTAAATTTCACCCCCCACCACTCCAGAATAGTGGAGACACAAAAGGCTTTGTCTGTCATCGTGTTTGGGGGAACACAAGGATCTGGGTTTTAACAAGGGGCTATCTGATTATGTGTAGTGATACCACGGAACGATATTAGTGGATCTGGCGGATGCATGCATGGTGTATAAAGCAGATGGTGTATACACTGCAGAAGTCTCAAAACCATATCGTTCATTTAAAACCCAGTTGGTTATCAGCTTTTTTGTTTGTCGTTGTTGTTTTACAGATTGTGATTATAGTTGATTGTCATAGGCCCTGGAAAACCGCTGCATATGACATTGCTTTAGCAGAGTGTGCCCGAAGGGTCGCGCGTTATAGGGAACACGTGCTATAAGCCTGTATACACACTCTTAAATGCACTGATTATTTTTTTTTTGTACACTGTTCGTATATATGCTGTATTCATGTCATTTCAAGGCACACATATACGTTTCCCGCCAAGATACCTGACAAAGAGAGAATGTAATACACCCATGCATACACGGAGAATTGATGTATATAGGACGTATGCGTGTAGTTAGTAGCAAAAAAGAACGTGAAGCCTCTGTGTTTCAGCGTATTCAATACAGGCCAAACGTTGCACTGTAGCACCCCAACCATGTAGCACCTCAACCATGTAGCACCCCAACCATGCATAAAAGTGCTCGAGAATACAATGAAGGCCATATACTAAATGCACGAAATCACCTTTCAGATGATGCGTGTATACAGTATTTAAAGATGGTCTGTTATTTTAAGGGTTGTGAATACCGGAGTACACCATCGCCCTTTGCCAGATCCCTAACAATCTTCCTGACTTAAAGCCGGAGTCGAAGTATTTGCGGAGACCTGCATGGGTGCGGGAATGCGACCTCATTGTATACATGGTTGAGGGCCGCAGCGAGACATGAAGCTTTAAGATAGTCGGAGCCAAAAAAGATGGTTCATATATTCAAGGCATTCTTCAGTGTGACACTTTCAGGTCTTTAAGAATTCACAAAGAGCTTCTTATACTAATCTGGCAACACAACGAGCTATGAACAGTGGGGTTTACATTTACTTTTGAAATCCACTAAAGGTGTGGTTTATCGATCTGACGGCAAGGTAGAATTAAACACCTGAATTGATCAGAAACAACTAATATATTTTTTAAATACTGTATTGGGAAGGAATGCCTTGAAGCTACAATTGTAGTAACCGTGTACGCTTAACTCCTCTATACAAAAACGTGATAACACTAATCCTTGCAGACAAATACAAGTTTGTTAGGAGCTTTGCCCACTGAAACAAAAAAAATAAAAATAAACAAGGCCATAAAATTATCTCTTTTGAGATATATATGTACACTTGTTTAGTTATTTTATTGGTGTTTTACACCGCACTTAAGAATATTCCATTCATACGAGGGCGGCCAGCATTATGGTGGGAGGAAACCGAACAGAGCCCGGGGGAACCCACAACCATCGGCAGGTTGCTGGCAGACCTTCTCACAAACGACCGGAGAAGAAGCAAGATTAAGCTGGGCTTGAACTCAGATATATGTTTAGGTTCGTTCAGAAAGTCTTTGGCTGCTGAAAAAGCAATGTATGTATTAATGTTTGGAGGATTGCGGAAACACCCATCAGCTTGGCCATTCTGAATTATGTTTAGTTTGTTCTCACTTTATCCTGTTATGCCGACTTAAATTAAGAAAGGCTTCGCCGGGGGAAGCCTGTCAATGGAATTACTTGTACAGGCCTAACACATGTCTATAACTCCAAGTCCAGTATACCATACTTAATTCTTTCTATATATATCCATACATTAATTAAACAATATACATCTCGAGGTCACCCTAAAAGCGCTTACATGAAAGATGGTGAACGGAAAATTGTTTTTCGACTGTTTATACTGATTAATTTGAAAGCCACGCCAAGTATATGTGCGTGAACAATGCATGTGCAAGAAAGCCTAAGATTTCATTCATTTGATTGGTTTTACGCCGTGCTCGATAATTTCATTTAGATTTTAAGGAGGCTAGGATTTTGGTGAGAGAAAACCGTACAGAGCCCGGAAGACACTCACGACCATCCCGCACGTTGCTGGCGGACTTTCTCACGCAGGTATCCGGCCGGAGAGGAAGCCAGCATGAGCTTGACCTGATCACAAGCGGGATATGGACAAACTGTCTACCGGACAGAAAGCCGACGGTCAAAATACCCTATGACAAAAAGCGCATTTACAAAAATCCCATCCCTTATATCATTATTGGTCAAAACACCAACAAATCATAATTCCACCAAATATTGTTTTAGAGAGATATATGGTGCGATCTAACACTGTAAGACAACGTAATGATTGAATGATATGAGTCAAATAGCATCAACATTTTTTTAATTAACCATTTACTAATAAACCCATATCAAAAACCGACCTTATATTTTTATCAATTCAGTTTATTCGCATTTATGTAACTATTGTATAAACAAGAACAACAATAAGAAAAAATATTGGTGCCAAATTTATCCGACTGTTTAGTCATTATTTTATTTAACGAGTTTAGATCTCATCATACATCTGTCTAAAACAATTTTTTTGTGGACTTGATTATGGTTTGTGGGTGTTTTGCCTGTTTTTTATGTAAGGTGTGGGTTTTTTGTCCTAGGGTATTTTGGCCTTGAGCATTGGCCGTGGACCTTTTGTCCTCCACCCATCTACCACGTTAAATCCCTCGACCACGGAGGCCCCAATTGTAGCCTAAGTTTGGGAAACTGTAGATGTACAATTTATAAAAATATAAGTCATGTCATATGGTTCAAGACGAACGATTCTTTCGTGTTACTTTTGCTTGTATAACCGGCTTGTACAGTTGGATGAAGTTGCTCACTGAATTCGCAAGAGCAGAGACGTTGCACGCCTATTATGTAATGTTGCTGCGAGATTTCTTTGAAGTAAAGACAGCCTGATCATCTTTGATGTATAACTTGACTGCTAAAAAAAATCCAAAACCCCATAATTATAGACCTAGATCTTCGGCGTTGTCAATAAAGCTAATTTATCGTTCTTGGAATTTGTCCAATAAAATGGGGCAAAGCTTGCTTTCTCAGCTCGCTTGTCTATGAAGCTATTTACAAAGGATATGGGCCTAACGGTCAAATTTTCCAAGATCGTACAGATTACTTATTGCTTTCGTGGGGTTGAAATATTACGCTTTTTCTAACATTGAGGTCTCATCTGTTCACACATATGACCAGAATATCTCATCTTACAAAAAGTTCAACCCTTAGGACGATCGATGTGAAAGGGTCGAGACACCTTACACTAAATATTTAGCCCGGAAAGTGTGTATTTGCACGTGTACAAGATTCGTGCAAGCTGTATAATGACAATCTTAAGATTATTTACATGTATTCCCTATATAGACTCGTACTTCATGTGTGTAAGCCTACATGTGCGGCTTCACACATCATACGGTATGGCACTCGCGTCGTTATATATATAACTGGTCGATATGTTCATACAAGTGCAAGTGATACAAATATAGAGCATGTGAAAAACGAGACAAGCAAATGGCTGTCACACTCCTCTCATTACTGTCATCATTATATTGGTATCTCATTTAGATCTGTATGAAGCCTGTTCTAGTCACCCAATAGGCACAGAAAAGGTTTTGATATATACGTACAGTTCTTTTGGACCAGTTTGCGGTAATGGATTTGTCGCAGTGAACTGGTAACACTGAACAAGTCATACATTTCTGATCTGTGTCTAGACATTGGCCCAAGTTCTCAGATTAGAAACCATGGCATTTTCCATGTATCTTCAATATATACATGTATGTCGTCCTGAAAGTTACGACCGGTGCAATTTGCGTAAAACGGGTAGCAGAAGTTGACATACATGTATACACCCGGCTCTGCACTATAGTGAATGAAATGTTTTTACATGCACGCGATAAAGTATACCTTATGCATATTGTTCTGAATACGTCTGCCAAATTTCATAAAAAAAATCATCTGAGAGTTTTAAGAGGAGTTGCGTTCACAATGCCGCATTCCATACAATCAAATTCTATATTAATTTCAAACGGCAATAACTTAGGAAATAATTCACGGAATAGAATCCAAAATCGCACGCACATCCACGGACAAATAGTCTCCAATACATTGTCAAAGTTTCATGAAAATCAGTTGTGATCTTCAGGAGGTATCATTTCATTTACGTCCAAATTCTATCGCAAGTCCCGCATATGCTGACTTCCTCTCCGGCCGTACGTGGGAAGATCTACTGGCAGCCTGCGGATGGTCGTGGGTTTCGCCCGGGTTCTGCCCGGCTTCCTCCCACCATGATGCTGGCAGTCGTCGTATAAGTTAAATATTCTTGAGCACGACCTAAAACAGCTATCAAATAAATAAATAAATAAATAAATAAATAAAAAAATCTATCATCAAACGGCAATAAAATAATTCACAGAATACTTGCAAAACTCTGCATGTAAATTGACTCTTTCCACTAACCAGGTTTCATTTAAACACAGCACCAGATAAAAGATACGGAGGAAATCCGTCCTGCACCAAGGAGACACCGCCTTCGTATAAGTGAAATATTCTTGAGTAGGGCGTTAAACAATAAGCATTCATTCATTCATTTAAACATGTTGATCACTGCATGTAAGCAAAGTTCCGTACACAAGATAAAACGATCAAATACAGGCCCAGAGCTGACAGTTATAGAGTCCGAGGTTGCTCAGACGTTGAAATTTGCATTAGAAATGATGCGGTCGCCAGCGACACTTAAATTTCCACACCTGAGACCTGCCCTACACTCTACCGTACGGCAATGCGGTCTGACTTATAGACCGGCCTTCTACGTCCAAGAAACGTGCCTAACATGAGCCTAAAACTGTAATAAAACTACTCTCCGGAAACCTTGGTGACTTCATACCATTCAATTTACAAATAGTTATATTCCTCCGCTTTACATGCCAAGGCAATAAAATGTGTATTTTCCCCCTTTTATATACATTTAAACAAGTCAACATTTAAGATGAGGGGCTCTGTTGGCCATTGAGGCCCGGGTCCAAGTATAATTTGCATGTCAAGCAGGAGTTTTAAAATCAGTTAGTAAGCTTAATTCTTAATCTTTCTGCACTGCTTCGGTGGGTTAGAGCGTCTGACTCGAGGTCAATCCTGGTTCATGTCATGCCAAAGACTTTCAAAATGGTACTTGCTGCTGTTTCACTTGGCGATGGCGCTGAGAGGTTAGATCAAGGAAACAGGACCGGTCGACTGGCCGTGATGATGCTCCGGTGGCGACAGCACTTTGTCGTCATAAAGTAAAAAAAATTGTTGAGTACGATGTAAAACCCAAGAATACATACATACATATAATCTCTTTGTTAAAGTTTGTAAGATTTATTGCAATATCCATGCACGGTAACTCTGATCAAGACTCAGGGTTATCATGACGCATTGTAGCCAAGACCTCGAGTTATCATAATGCCCTGTTGTCAGGACTCAGGGTTGTCATTATGCACTGTTGCCAGGGCTCGGGGTTACCATAATGCGTTATTGCGAACACTCGGCGATATCATGGTGCGCTGTTGTCAGGACTCAGGGTTATCATGATGCCATTTTGCCAGAGCTAAGGGTTACCACGATGCCCTTTTGTCAGGACTCGAGGATATCATGATGCCCTGTTGTCAGCGTTATCATGCTGGGTTGTTGTCAACACTCAGGGTTGTCATGATGCGCTGTTGTCAGGATCCAGGGTTATATCATTGTGTGTTGTTATCAAGATTCAGGATGCATGAAGATGCGTTGTGATCCATTGTAATCGAGATCCCATTCTGGGCCTTATTCATGGTCATCAAACCCCATTAAGTATGATAATACATGCAATTCTTTATGACCAAATAATATCCAAGACATATATCTAGGGCCCCTTGTGATTAAGATCAGTTTAATCAAATCCAGGCCGTTGTTGATATCCCGTGAGAGTTAAATACAAAAATGCAATTAATGTTTCTGTCAAAGTTAAAAGAAAAAAAAATCACATAAAGACGTATTTAGCAGAATTCCTACCTCAGTCTAAATACATCTAATGTATTTGTATACAAATGCAGTGTAATCGGTGTCTGTGAAACATGCTAAAGGTGTTTACATTTATACCCGCATGATCTGCGTATCTATAGAAAGAGCCTGTATATTGAAATTGTGGGTTTATACATACAGAACTCTGTACGGACTATATACTTCACGGAGTCGCATAGTACATAGATATTTACACGAGCACATATAGATCTTCCGTTTTACCGAGGACTTGGCAACTGATGCTTGTGTACATGGTTACATCTGAAACATGTCGTTAGCCCGGGCCATATAATGATTACACGTATACTTAACAGGTTGTTTACATTGTACTATGTGCACAGCGCGTATAACTTTATGAGACGTGTGTATATGTATGGTTTGTATACTCCACATATATAACGGTACTAGTATACGCCTGTGATCTGGTATGTATACATGGGACAGTTTCACTCTGACAGAATTTCGTAAAACGCTTTCTGATAACTTTTCAATGTAATTCGGTGTAGTGACATCACACAACAATTAAGGACGACATTACCAAGAGGAAAAGTGGGCCCTATATGTGTATGTGTACTTTACGTGGCACTCATATTTTTCAGTTATATGACGGCGAGGACTTCTTAGAATGTATACGATGCCTTCTTGTAGCAGGGCGAGTCCAAGCCGCCGCGTTGCCGTCACTGGAGCATCAGACCGAAGACAACACACATGACACCCCACCAAGTCACAGTATATACTGACACCTGATTAACCAGTCCTATTAGATTGTTCCATAAACATCCCAGTGCTGAACGCCAATTAAGCCAGGTATAGCAAAGACGCACCCGTTTTTAAATCTTTGGTAGGACCCGGCTCAGAACTGATCCCGGACCAAACGACTTCAATACCCTAATCATTAGGCCACAGAGGCGGAGAAAAAGTAACGAAACACTGACGCACCAGGTTCGGTGAAAGCTAGGAAACAGTATTTTCAAGGATTACAAGCATGTCTAATGTGACATACTGTATGTAACTGGGCGTTTTCGGCGTGGCGTTCCAGGCAGACAGCACTTAGAAACACACACAGCACACATTTAAGAATCTGCATCCTGCTCCACAAGGCACTTGTGGGCTAAGTTGATTGTAACTACCTATGTCTTTAACATGGGTTGTCATGGTAGTTACAATCAACTTAGTCTACGACTGCTTTGTATAACAGGGACCAGGACGCGGGCAATGCTGCTCAAACGTGCATTACAATTAAATGAGGTTAGCTTTAGAAAGAAATATATAAACCAGCGGTCATGATAAGGGCCAATGTCACAAACTTATTTCAGACTTAAGTTAAAATTTAAAACCTCGGTCTTCACCGTCCGTCCTTATGGGGTCCTGTATAGGTTTTGAAAGTTGAATGTTTGGCACATTTGTCGATACGTCAAAGTTGTTGAACTTGACAGTCTATACTTCTCTTCCACAATACATATAACTCATGGAACATCGGTCAGGTGAAAAAGGACTTCTTACTTAAAACTGGTTTTATAATAGTCTTAATTTGGAATGACTGACTCCGACGGCGCGGCCAGCGTAGACGGACAATATTATCCCAGTCATGTCAGCGTGGAAAATGGCAAATATTTCCATCTGTTATACGGGCCTCTACATACACAACCCGCGGCACATGTATAATGAATAAATGATTATGGCTTCACGCCACGGTACATACAAATCTATACGGACTCTCCAGCACCTACCAAAGCTCTGCCCAGTTTCCTCCTACCACAATGGTGGGCGCCGTCGTATACTGAGTGAAATATTCTTGAATAGGCTTATATTCTGTAAAACAAATAAATAAAATCAAATTCCTCTGCGATTATTTTTCTGTCTTTGAAACACACAAAATCTCATAGGGCATAAAAAGAGTATGGTTGGAAGCATGTGGACACAAACTGTAAAGGGGAGAATACTTCCATAAAATTCATTTCGGGAAGCTTTGTGTTCTAGTTATCTCCCCTTGAGAGATCCCTTTCATTTCTAAAATGCCGGTAAATTCTGTTTAGTTTTTTTTTTTTAATTGAGCATCGAGAAAAGCATGTGTGTCTGATCTCCGAGTATTAGCTTAAATGGGTTTGGGTTAAATATTTGGAGAACATCATGTCAAAGATGAGAACATAAAGACAAAAAGCATGCGGCATGACCACTTTAGACCAATCAGAGCGAAGGGTTTTCGCATCTGCTGGTCTGTCACCTGGAATGGACATATTTTGGAGTTGACAGAACAAGCATAAGGGTTTCGCGGTTTGTTTACATTGTAACCACCGATTTCCTCACTGATAAACAGCTCGATATCAAAGGTCAAGAAGTACGGGACTGGATAAACATTTGGTAAGTTCATTTTCTGGTCTTTATTCTTTGATCGGCATTATCATACCTGAAGTTATGACTTCAAAGATGTGTTTAAATTGGCCTGTAATTTTGACATGCCACGGCACTGATGTAAACTGATGCGACGTTTCTCATTGATTGTTCATAGAAAATTGCTCCGACTGGTGAATGAATTCTGTATATTTGGTTACAGTGAATTTGAGTATTTATGTTGATATCCTGGATGTAGTGGCAAATGAATGCGTCGGAGCAAGCATCCGTAGCCAAGCAACAGCCTTGCTCCTTGACCATGTGGGGTGACCAGGTGACGTGCCACCATCTGCGCTCATTTTACATATGTTGTCTAGACAATGCACCGTCAACCAACACTTTCTGACATTTGATTTCATGCTGATTTAGATCCAGATTTATACACTCTGGGTCCTATGTATAAAGCGCGAATAACAACAAAATAGTTTTGAAAGATGAAATGACGTTGTTAACCCACTTTTCCGATTCTTATTGAGAAAAGGGTATTTTTCAATGAATTGATGTCACTCTATCACGTGACATCTCCTTCATCCTTACTACTGCCCCAGTAGTTCTATACAAATTACAATTTATCACTTCATGACTGTGTTTTATAGTTCAGACTTTTCAAGGTGGGCTAATAAAACACTGAGTCTTTTTGTTCAGACTTGGTTAACCTCCATTTTATTGGGATTCCATATGACATCATAGCAGGAGAGCGGTTTTGAGAAAAGTCAGACTCTATCAACTTTAGTGTCTCACCCAGTACATCATCTGAGTTTTTATAGCTCTGACTTGACACGTTCATGTTGCCGTTACTCTGGTAACCAGGTGACAACAAATGCATTCACATAGGATATTGCCTGCAAGAATCATAAATTTGGTGTTGGAGTGACACAGAATTTAATAGCTACATTTAAGGTATCGGTCCCTGTCAACTAGTTCATTAAAAACAAAACACCACTGTTCTTTTTGTCTTTTTTGTAACTCGTACTAAGAAGTATTCAGTTTTTTGTGCAAATCTCGCGAGAAGCACATAATTTTGTGTGTGGCTTGACTCTGGTTTTGTAGGTTTAGCCCAGGTGTGGTTGCAAGTTGTACCGGATAACAAAAGATAAATAACTGTCTGCCTGTCATGAGTGAACGGAATATCTGGAGCATTTGCTGTAATGCCTTGGCGTCAAAATAAGTAATATACAAAGACACAGCTATGGTCCATTCAAATCCAGTGGTAAGAGACCGAATTTCAGGAGTTCGTTCTCCCATCTCTCAGTGTCCTATGGCTTCTGTGGATGTCGCAGATCCATAATCTGGCAGCATGGAGAGTGAATTGGGTGGATTACAATGCATTATGGCAGTATTTGGAATAACCAGCTACATGATTTATTGGGAAAACAGGCAGAAAATTGCACGTTTCAAAACAGACATTTTCATCACCTGGGAACTTTGTCACTTAACTATGACTGCAGAACTGGCTAACAAGGATTGATATCTTTATGGCTATTTTGCTTTATCCCAGGCACTACACTAAATTTACGATGATGAGCATGATATTGTGGCAATTATACTTCAGAGGTAGGAAGTCTTGGACTGGCTATTCATAATTGGAGCAGTAGCAATAAGACTTATGTTGTCAGTACTGTAAAAGCACTATACTGTAAAAGTCATATTGCCAAGATCTACCTTTCCACCAATCAAGCTAGCATTTTCTCGCTGATGGTGTCTACCCACTTCATCTCACCTGCCTGTCCTTCCACGCAAATGTTATGGATTTGATTTCCGACACTAAAACAACTGTAGATCAGCGAAATTACAGCATCAGGGGAGAAGAACTCATGAATTGAAGAGCCTATCTCCACTGCTCTAAGTAGCTACCAAACCAGATGGGAATGGCTCGCTTGTCAGAGTCCCTTCTACATACATACCATAGGCACTCAGGACCTTAATTACTTCAAGGTACATTTATGATTTTAGGGACAAAATCTATGTTCTGAAAACAACTGTATTCAACACCAGGGAATATATTGGCACAGGTTTGCAACAGTGAAAACCTCATGACCACTGAAAATCAAGTATGTATTGATGTATTCCCTCAGGATGACTGCAGAACACCTAGGGAACCAGGAAGCCAACTGTGTAGTTGTCGTACAAGCTCCCACCTTTTCACATAAAACACCTCGTCTGATAGCTTTTGATGTGTCTGCAGCAAGCTTTCTAGGCATGCCAAATCAGAATTCAGTGAGTGTGTGACCCTTCCTGGCTGAATAAGGCCTTTATAATTTCAAGTTGAAATTACATGTATGTACTGTGACGTCATCAGATGTTGTCTGAGCCATTACCACCTCCCACCCGGGTGTACAGCATATATACATGGAAGGGTTAACCAGATATTGAAGTAAAAATCAATTGCTAGAAGGTTTATTTATTTGATGTGTTGTACGCTATACTCAGGAATATTTCACTTGTACAATGACAGTCAGCATTATGGCGGCAGGAGCAGGCCTTGAACAGAACACAAGTAGGTGCAGCTTCAAACCTTATACAGAGAGATTGCTAATTGTCCCCATCTTAGTCTCTGTAGGGCCTTCCTGACCATAAGCTTTCAGCAGTACTTGTGAATCTGATATTCATTGAAGACCACTTGTGTTTGCACTAATATGGTGTGCACATCTGTACATTACATGTGGAAAAAAGTTTGTCACTAAAAATTTTTGCCAAAGATTGGTGGTTTACTGATAAAGCTGACTGTCACTGCTTTTTGCCAAAGATTGGTGGTTTACTGGTAAAGCTGACTGTCACTGCTTTTTGCCAAAGATTGGTGGTTTACTGATAAAGCTGACTGTCACTGCTTTTTGCCAAAGATTGGTGGTTTACTGGTAAAGCTGACTGTCACTGCTTTTTGCCAAAGATTGGTGGTTTACTGGTAAAGCTGACTGTCACTGCTTTTTGCCAAAGATTGGTGGTTTACTGATAAAGCTGACTGTCACTGCTTTTTGCCAAAGATTGGTGGTTTACTGATAAAGCTGACTGTCACTGCGTTTAGGTGAAGTATGCTATAATATGGCATTAGACAACAATCACATATATAAAAAAATCATTTGTGTTAATATTTTTGTTTTATTCTGGATGTGGTGTCTCAAAGACAGTATGGAGCTAGCCTTCTGGTTACATTTCTGTTGTTTGACGCATTTGTGGACAGACTATTAGGTTGGAAATACTCTTTATCATGCATTTCAGGAAAGTTGAAGGTAAACTATCACTCAAAACACGTTTGACCAGTCATTATTAGTACTGTCAGACTGTTGCATTTATAGACATGCCAATCCGATGTCCCACACAAGCATTGGTTACATATGGTTCCATCTTGGTATCATGGTATCACAATTGTTTTACTGACAATAAAATAATGACTTATTGATCTAAATACAATAGATGGTGTTGTGCAATAGGTTATTATTCTTGCGTCTTCTGTGTCATTGCTTGTGGTAGTTTTCGAGAGCAGATGACGTGTTTATTACTGGTGAAATGTCTAATTTTCAAATCATTTGTAAGTGATCAAACATCTTTCTGCTTCTTGCTGTAGACACCAAGGTTCCATGGTATAGAATTTAAGTCCGCTTTGTTTCCCATTCAGGAGAACTCTGTCGGGAGAGTTTAAGGGTGAAAAAGACCCAAAAGAATGAGATAAGAACAAATAATCAAGTTTCTTAAAAATAGCAAGTAAACAAAAACATGATGGTTTACCAATGAGAAATTATGTCTTCTGATGAAGTCTTTCTTTTACAGATTTAAAAGTTCTTTGAGAGCATAATTTTGATTATGAAAAATGCTCTCCGCATGGCCAGGATGCCCCCTGTAAGGTTCAGGATTAGATCATTCACTTGTTTTCTAGATGTGAAGGTGACATTTCTCTTTATTTCTTACTACGTTTAGATGTAGACAAACCTTTTGATGCTGTAGAGTAAATAAAGTTAACATGCCCCATAGATCTTCTTGGTAACTATACACACCAGACAGAAAGTCATGTCAGCTAACCAGTCCTTATGTTTATCTATGTGTTGAGCAGGTAGATTGCATGCCATCTCCAAAAGTCCTTTATCGAGTGTAAACATGGTTAATGAATAGATGATTGATGTACATGAAGTATGAAGATATCAGTTGCTGCAGGCATCCTCATTGAACGACCCTGTGTACAAGGCTTTTCATCCCTGTTTAATAGGGTTGTATTAAATGATGAATTGAACTGCTGATGCGTCGTCATAGTATGCAAACGGATGTTGATGTATCAGTGGTTTGAACAGACAATGATAATTACGTGTGTTGCTGATAATCTGGTCCGTTTAACTTATTCATAGCCTGGAGACTGTGTAATTGTTTATCTATGGTTTATCACTATATCACAATAACTCTGTCTCATAATTTGCCCCTGTTGTAATTTTGTCTCATGAGATGTGTCCTGCTTTGAATTGAATTCATCACTGTATATCAAAACATGTCATGACTTTATTAGCCATCAGCTGAGTGGTTAGAACGTGGAAAATGCAGTAGTTTTCTCTGGGTGCTCCACACTCACTGCAGTCTTAGGAATGAAAAATTGTGTGGCATATTGTACTAAGCAATCAGTCATTCTTTTTCATTAAAATTTGGCATTTATAGGGAAAGAACTTTCAAAAATACAGTTATGGTGAGTAAGAAGACCATGAAAAGCTGTATTGAAAGATTGATTCTCCGAGAAACTTTATTATATATTTATTTATTGTCACCAATTTAAATAGTCAAGTGTTTTGGTTGTAAGGTGGGTTTTATGGACCATATTGATCATATGACATCATGCCAACTTTTCTCTGGCCGTGGAACTTTAATATCATATGTGATCAGCTTATCCGTACACTGACACACATCACAGGAGTTTATTTCAAAGAACTTTGTTTAGAGCTGAACATAAGCTGAAGGTGTACAAAATGTTTGTGACGTCACTCTTGATATACATTATACGGTTGATACACAGTCAAAGCATTAGAGTGCATTTGATTGGGTGGAGAAAATCAGTGAATCTTTAATGGCGGTTTACACTGAACTTTCATAATACAAAAATTTTCTTGTGGAAACACTTATGTAGAACCCTTTTTAGTGGGTAGGTAAGGTTATGCAAAGCAAACACATTTTTGAAGATGGCGTGATTAATAATAATGTGTTGCTGAGTAGCGAATTGGAAACATAAAGTTCTATTCTCCTTTGTACATATAGATCTGTTCGAATGTGGTGCATCAAATGAAAGAAAATGAAAGCTATTGGATTAGGGTCAGGATTTTATCAATGGGAGTCATTAATGCGAATAGTTTCCAAGTCTCTGCCTGTAGCCTACATGTATACTTGTATGTAGATGCTCTTACAGGCAGATGTTTTAGTAAATGCCTGTTCCGTACTGTCTAGCTCTTGATGAAATATGTATGCAACATGAACGCATTCGTGTGTTACATGCTTCAGGTATATTACATGATTCTTGTCTTTTGATTTGATATAAGCTGATCCTAATCTTACATGCTAGGTGATCATTAATTTATGTAATCAGTCTGAAAGCTGAAGGTTGAGCAGTCAAATAACAGACTTCACGCTACATGTACATGTGGGAGATACTATTACTGTGGAGTAGGCCATCCGTAAAAATATGTTCATTGGGCGTAACTCCTCATACCCTCCAGAAATGTGCCTTCACAAAAGTTTTTATTGGCACTGTGATAAAAGTTTTTTCTCTTTCGTGTTAATTTCTGTAAAAATTTTCTTTCAAAAGCTGGAATGAGAAAAAAAAATTCTCTCCCTTTTTTTTGTCATAACATCAAGTTACTCCCAACAAACAGTTTTTTAAGGATGGCCTTAGCCATCAATCATCACTGAAGCTTGCATGTATACAAGGTCTCTTTGCGAAGTACATGTAGATCATCTCAGATACTGGTTGCTGCACCCAACCCTGCAGTCACAGATAGGGATATGTCAGGTATTATTCAAGCTCATTTTAATACATGTTTAATAATAAAAAAACAACACTTTAAGTACTGGTATTTAGGAAAGCATATTCTGATTGACTAATATAATTCTAAGTAATTTTAGTTGATAACAAGGAAAGGAAAAGCATTTGAAATAGAGTACTGAGTTAGTCGAAACGCTCTTTGAGCAACATGAAGATGGACATAATGATTACCTGCTGTGGCCATGCAGCTACTGTGCACCTGTAGTACAGTCAGTGTAGACATAACTTTGCCATGGAATGTAGTTAACATTTATGTGTTCTCGTTTATAATGTTAAGAGCCCAATTCACTGATTTTTCTTTGTTCCCATAAGACAAAATGAAACATGGGTATATTTTTCTACATTTCAATTTTTCTGTAGCATATAGTACATAATAACTGCAATACCTAATGCCCTTAAGTACAATCTGTGTGATATATGTAACCTTTCCAAACCAGGCACCTAATGAGCTGTGAAAATCACCATGGTTTAGGACGTGGGCTGGTGGCTATCAACAAGATTGTGTGTGTTTGTGTCTTGAAGGAGGATTTGACCACACATGTCTGGACAGTGAACAGTATGGAGAAACTGACCCCAGGGCCATTATTCCCTTGTCAGTGTTAAACCCCCAGGGTGTTGGCCTGAGAGTCAGTGACAGGAGAGGAGATTTGCCTGTTGTTTTCCCCTAGCAGCAAATGAGCTGAGCATGTTGGCACAGGTATCTCAGTGTCAAAAGGTGATGGCTTATCTGCTCAATGGGATTTACCTCTTAATCAGCTTTACCTCTGACCTCCATTGTTTTAATTCTCTGATTGCTTTGACCTAAACGTACCTCTGGGTTTGTTCTTTAATTATGCCCTTCTGGTGTCTGCATTTTTTTGTTTTCACCCCTTGCTGGGCTTGTGTTTTGGACGCTATAAAAATTGTCTGATAGCTTGAAATGGCTGCAGAGTTTAATGAATGAGTGTTGAAGAAGGGGGCTTACTTGAGTGTATATATACACACACATGAACATCCCTCTGCCAAGCAGCAGTAATAAGTGAAGGACTTCATTTCCTTAAGTGTGCATTATACTGTACTGCACGGAGTTGTAGCTATACTTGTACTGGACTCTGGTAGACGGACTGGATTATAACCTACAGGAAAAGATAATTCTGAGTAGCCTTTTGGTGAGTGCCTGTTCTTTGAGTATGGTTTGATTTTGCTGCGGAGTAACCTTTCTTTAACATGTTTGATTTTCACTGTACATGTATATTGTACGGTATACCACAGAAATAAACTACATGCATAGTGACTTAATGCATAAATAATAAGCATTTAAATGAGCATACTTACTAGTGTTATACATGCAAATCATAGCAGATGAACAGGACTGTACATGTATCTGCATAGAAATGCAGGTTTATTTACAGGTGTGACTAGTATTTGCAATTTATGAATAAGTAGACTTCACTAAGCATTACTGAGTTACCTGTTGGACTGTCCAAAAATCTCCAAGCTGTAAACTACACATGTGCAAGTGTATACTCAAGAAACTTTATGATGCGTGCACATTGTATGTCCAGTCCCTTTATCTGGATGTTTCGTTTTTAACACCACATAATGGCTGATTTTATTCTTGAAGTGTCAGGCCTTGTTAAAATATATGTTCCTTGTGCAGTGGATATAGAGTTAGGGTTTGCAAAGGCTATGTGTAAAATCCACAAATCCGTACAGATATGAATATACCCACCTTGAACTGGTAGTGCTCATGATAAACATTCAGTACTTCTGCACCTTGAATCCAGCGCCTTCCTTATCAGTGTATGATGCATATTGTGACCGTTTTATCAATGATTTGATGAGGTATGGAGATATGACGTATCTGACGGTAAGATAGTAAAAACAATCCTCCGGTCTCCGTCGTTGTGTTTATTATTAATGACTCGGGATCTTCGATGATTTTCTGCCCTGGTATTTGATTAGGCGTGTGCAGATCTCCCATGCTGTGGCCTTCAGCTCTCGCTGATTCTATATCTGTTCACCTCTTGTGTTAAGGCCAGGCCTCCCTGGCTAATTACTAACATGTTATTGAGCAGATTGTCGATTCTTCTGCCAGGCTGGGGATAAATGTAGTGATGAACGACTGTCAATTTAATCCATTCAACTGGCCTGATCAATGAAGGCTATTTTGCCTGTACAGTGAAGAACAATAGATCTAAGTGAAGTCCTGTGCTGCCTTCCATTTGTGGCCACTTGGAGTTATTAAAGGAATGTAATTAAGGAAGTGAAAAATACAGAAGTTGTTGCTTTAATGGAGACATTCCTAATTAAATAGTCAGTTATCAGTGGAGCTCCTCCATTTCATTATGTGTATGTCTATGTGCATCTCTGAATTGTGGACAGATCAGTAAGACGAGTCATCATACTACATCTATGTGGGATATGTCCATACATCACTGAAATAGCCAGGTTATTTTTGGTCCAAAATATCATAGCTCACAAACTGACAGTCTGTTCACCCTGCAGACATCCATAATGAAAGACTTCATTACTTCATCCATGTTTTTTGATACCTGAAACATACATTATATACAAGTTAAGATTTTGCATTTTGTATATTTATTTTTTCTTCGTTTTCAAAAATATTCTTTTTCACCCATTTAAATCTACAGTTTGCAAGCCAAGTGGTGCAGTTTTCTTTTTATACCTAAATGGCTAATTAGGTACATTTATGGGTCTGCACAATATGCCTATATAGGTACAAGTAGTACTTATTTCAGATGGGTCTCTTGTGGTTTGGCTTTGGCTGGCAGTAGAAAGCTTTGTTGGGCACTAGGGATACCGGAGGTGGTATGCTGAACCAGTTTTATCCCCTCTCAACCCAGCACTGTAAAATCAGTTCACATGAAAAATTACTTTCAGGCATTTAAGTACATGCAGATAAGGCTGTATGCAGTGATTTGTTAGGCAGGGCTTGTAAATAATCTACAGTTTGATGGAATTTTTTGCCGAATAATCACCCTGTTCTTCAGACTGGGATGATGAGTTGGTGAAAAATCATCTGAAATTATGTGTGAACTGTTGTTAATAACATATAATTTCACTTAATTATTTTCCTTCACAAATTTTTGTTCAGCAGAGAATTTATACTTGCTGAAAAAATTCCATGATCTGTTGGGTTTTGACTATAATCAAAGACGTCATTAACGTATTAAAGATCAACATGTAGCTGAATGCTGACCACATCATCACCAGACCACTGTATATTTGAACAGACCATTAGAGGCTGGTTAATGTTTCCTCATAGGTAGGGTCATGCTGTCATGGCTGTAGCCTTTGATTTTCCACCTATTCATCAGTTGCTAGGATATGCGCGGGATGCCTGCTGTTTGTCCTTAGTACACTTACATACACAGGAGTAGATGTGTATTGATCAGGCTGAACGCTGGGAGTTCTGGGGCAGGATACTTGACTGCCTTACACGTATACCTGGCCTTAGGAGACCAGATTAGAACTGGTGGCCTTGGCAGTAAAGCTCGAAATGTTTATTAATTATGTGCAATATGTGAATCATGGTTTTTTTTTGTTTTTTTTTTTTAGGGTATTGGAGTTACGTTCAAGTTGACACGTAGTCCTGGAAAACTTTTTGATATCACATGTAGAATTTATATCGTGTAATAGCCATGCATTTATTGTAATCTCCTTGCAATATTTTGTTCCCCTCTGTATGTGTTACAGAAACAGTTGTAAATCTGTGGGCATGCAAGGATTCACAGTTTCAGTTTTAAAGAATTACACAGATGGCTACCTCTTAGACATATACAATTAGATGTGATGTAAAGATTTAGACAGTGTGCATAGAAAATAAGCGGTCAAAAAATTAAGGGAAAATCTTGTGTTTTGATTCATAGGTTACATTTCTGAACAGGGTCGTAAGGAAATTCCATGTACTACATGTAATAAAAGGTTAAGCAATGTATACATTAGAATTAAATCATCTGATTATTGTGGAATGTGATGGAAAGTTAAAGATTGTGCCAAACAAGTGATCTTGTTCGTCATTTACTCCACGGAAATGTGAAAAAACAGGGGGAGCAACTCTGCATCAATAGGCCTTCAGGGGAAAGCAAAATTAACTCCCTGTGGTGTATTAGTAATCACCATTATATAAATTAAATATACTTGAATGCAGCCTTAAACACCAGTGAAATAAACAAAGAACTTGCCTTGGTTATTTTTACTTGTAAATCAATTTGGATTAATTTTTTTTTTTAAATTAATATTTAGGGAAGGGGATAGGAGAAATTGTATACACATGTATTCTTACTTTGAGATTAAAGCTGTGATTTTCATCAGCCTTAATTACTGTACTGCAGATCTACATGTACATGTACATGCCTAATCTATTAAGTATAAAGAAAAAAATCTCTACATCTTGGTCGTTCGATTTTATGCTGAACTGTTCATCAAATTGTCCTCACTTGTCTGTGTTGCAAAATTGTGTAAGCAAATTTATAGGCAATGATGAAATCACAAATCATTTCAGTGGCTAATTCATTCAACTTTGCTGGGTTTGTACACAAAACCTGCATTCCTCATACATGTATGTGCATTGCCAGAAGGGCTATAAAGTGACTATAGAACACTTTTTAACAAATATTTCCAGCAGTCCGTGCACAGTTTTAACACAATAGCTGGTAACTCTCAGAGTTATTGATTGATCATATAGAGATTGTGAGCTATGGTACAGGGTCTGGGTTATCACACATGCTGCCAGCAACAACCTGTGATTCACAAATTTAAGATGTGTAATCAACTGCTAAGTACATACAGCAATTAATTCCACATGGATGCAATGACTAGAGGATTAGTGTGCTTAATTACACTTTGAACATAGGGATAATGACATGGCCTTCTGGCTTTGACATGGTGGTAGATATGTACATGGTAATATGCACTTGTTTGGCTCTGTTTGGTATTGATTATAAAGTATATGTGAGGCGCTGCATACATATGTATTAAGGTTTATCAGCCCGAAGATATATTTGCACATTTTGAACAAGTATGTGTTACATAAAACTGATACACACAAGATTAATACATTCGTAGGTACAGGAGCACTCTTGTTTGGTACATCAAGCTTCGCTAGGATCTAGGATCACCAATTAAAAGTGTAAATAAAGTGATTTACTGGACTTACAGTCAGCATGATGCAGATATTCAGAGAATTGAAGAATATTATTTATTTAGGGATAAAAGTAGGAAACAGAAAGAATGAGAATTATGTAGGCTTGTATTATTTTGGAGTGTGAAGAACTGAGGCCTGCTATATTTGACTTTAGAAAACAGAAGATGTGCATGTAAATGCCCTTGGCCACTATTCCACTACGTTTTCCTCTCGAGCCTAGCCGTAGCATTATGTTACTGGAATCACATTCATACATGAGCTTAGCTCTGTAGGCCTATGATAAGGTATACGATCATAACCCTGTAGTCTTCTATAAGCCTATAAACACCTCTGTACTTCCTGTGCTGTCAGCACATCAAGTCTGGGGCCGATAACAGGTGTTTGTCCATACTCATGGACGTCTTAGCAGTCATTTTCAGGTAGGTGTCCTCATGTGCAAATCTGGTAAATCCACATGATCGTAAAACTGGTTGAAATGTGGACAAATTAGAAGTCTAACAGCCATGTTTGAAATGCATACTCCTCACAGAATACAAGGAAGATAACCAAGAGGCAATTTTCTGGTCTACATGTAGCTTTGTATGACTGACACCACTAGAATGTTTTGCACAGAAATCTTTTTACTGATGAATACTGCATATATATTCTCCTGAGGTCCAAAACTGGTGACACTGATCCTAAAAAAAATGAGAATATTTGTCGCACAGTAGGTCAGTCTTGCCAAGTGGTGGCTGTGGTATCTTTTGTGATATGAATGTTTCTGACGCTGTGATGAGCATGCATTCAAACATGTCGGTTGGTTCTAAAATTTGTCCAAATTACAAGCAGGTTTATTGTCGTCTGGATTTACCAGTGGTGACACATCGGAACACCTACCTGGATTGGATCTAGCTAAGATGTTCATGAGTATGGGCAAACACTTTTTAACAGCCTCGGACTCGATATGTTCAGGACAGCACCGAAAGTACAAAGGTGTTCAAGGTGGGCTCATAGAAGACGACAGGCCTGTGATCGCATACATTGTCACAGCCCGACAGAGCTAGCAGGAATTATCCATATTTCTTGACCATATTTGTTATCTCTGGCAAAGTGTACATTGTATGTGACACAGGATATGTAATATATATATATATGTCCAAGTACATCTATGTGTTTTGGTGTATGTACATTTGGTGGTCATGGCTGTGTGGCAAAGTTGCAGGGAACTCCCATAAAGCTGACCACCAGGACTGTAATATTTTTCAGTATGGTATTAAACCTCAATCAAATCAAAGAAAGAATGCAAGTAACTACCTTTATTTGTGGTAATTTTGTGTATAAGGGTTCAGAACATGATAAACAAGGTACATTTTCTAGGCTGCAACTACTGTTGTATTGTGTGGTGCCACTGATACTATAGCGTAAAGTGTCCATATGGTATTTACGAACCAACAGATTTTTGAATCACTTTTTGACAATGTTATAGTGATTGATACTGTTGTAAAAACAACAACTAATGTTGAAAATATTCCAACTGATACTTCCAAAATTTTTTACCAGTGTTAGTAAGTACTCTAAATGACAACATTTTGGCAGTGAGAAAGATGCTTATTTTTTTAGATTTTGAGACTTCTGTTGGTTGTAGAAATGTGTTTTGATGTTTGTTTGAAAGGCAGGGTGATATCCTTCTGGAAATATGTACGTTTCAGTTTCAAAAGTAATGTTTTATGGCATTTCTTTGTCTCTAAAAATGCCTTTTATTGACAAAATTTTAGGTCTTTTCTAATGCGTTTTGATGTTTGTTTGAAAGGCAGGGTGATATCATTCTGGTAAAATGTAAGTTTCAGTTCCAAAAGTAATGTTCTATGATATTTCTTTGTGTCTAATAATGCATTTTGTTGACAAAATTTTTGGTCTTTTCTTACTGATGTTGTTGTTGTTGTAAACATTTTACCTATAATGTGGTAATACACTATATACAAAAAGTGATACATTATATACTTTCCATTTTCCCAGGATCATCTTGAATATAAAATTAAATTTAAAATACAGTTGTGATGAATGACATGTTACAAATTAACTAATTTTTACTTGAGATTCACAAAGATGGTTTTAAATGTATAAGTGAATACTAGTAGTTAATTGCAGTCAATATTTCCAGTCTCTTTTCTCAAAATAACATCAGTATGAGAATCCCTTAGTTTCCCATAACCATGGAATACTGCATGTGTTGAGCAGAATAACCAGTCGGATAATTAAGTGCCCATAAGTGTTAGTTTAATCAACTGTGCACTGGGAATATAAAGTAAAATATTTTTTGTGTTCCAAGACATTTGGTGGAATTACGACAAACTACCAGCCCTGGGGCTATAGCCTAGCGCTATTTGCCAGGTCATAAAATATGAATCAATAGCTACTAGCCAAGTTCCACCTGGACATGTGCTCAGCCAACCATTTATCTGTTCACTGCACCACCCCCTTCTACCTGCACGACTTCATATGATAATGCTGAATATTTGTACTTAAACACATAGAACATAATTGTTTGTCCCTCATAAATGGTGATACTACAGGTTTCCATGGTGATATTAATGTTCCAAGTTTTGGTGAAGCTGTAGAGATGGGGAAACGATTTCTTTATATGTGCATGTAGCTATTAAATGACCAAAAATTTCACCCACAAAGGAATTTTTTCAAGCAAATACATATCGTAAAGTATTACTTTTTGGAGCTGGAGCAAAGGTTTTTCCATTGGACATCATGCTAACTTCCAAACAGATCTCAAAAAATCTTGTTGAGATCAACAGAACTCCAGCAAATAATGTACAACTGTAATAGCCATACTAGAAACTTTAGGTCACTCGATTACTGTGGGTGTGGTTTACAGGTATTTTCTGTGGAACTTCCTTGTGTAAATTGGTTGCCGCAGATGTTTTGGTTTTGACTTGTAGAGAGGGACTTGTGTGACATATGTCATTATAAGTACATGTGTATGTCCTCCTGCTTCTGGAGCAACACTTACAAATACTGTACCTGTATATTATACCGTAATTTATACTTGTCTAATGTGCATATGCTTACAGTACATGGTGATGAAATTGAACACCCTGTATGCTTGAATATATGGATATGGTTGATATGCTGCAGATATTTGGTGATCAGGCCCTATTCATTCATTTGTTCATGAACACATTTACATACATGTGTTTGCATTACACTAAAATACCATATATCCTCATACAAGTACATACTTGTTGATATTTGATATGATTAGTGGGGGGCAAGATCATGTGTTAGGTATTCAGGTGTTATATACGAGAACTATAAGTTCGGGGGGAAAAAAAGCCCTCAACTACACATACTTGAACCTGTCATAAATCTGCTATAGATTTATGTCCGCGGTTTTGCAGCAGGAGCTATTGGAATGCTTATTGGGATTGCATTATCAGTGGGAAGCAGTTGTGAAGCTATTGATTACCAAGGTGGAGGCTAGGAATCGGGGCGTAGCTCCATATGGCATATGAGACCGTGGCGGCGTGTGACGATGTTCTTCCCCCAGTAGGATTTACTGTAGACAGACAGACCAGCTGATTGCCCTGGTTACCTGAGGTGCTGACGATTGTACCTGGACAACTAAGGGGTGTGCTGGATGCACCTGCCCCCGTCCCCGTGTGATTGTACCATCACCCAGTCTCTGTGATCTGGAGTTATGTCACACACATGACAGCTGACCCCTGGTATCTGGACTGTCCGTCTGAAACCAACCATTAAACTATTGTCTAACGGGGCGGACTTCCAGCGGCCGCACGTTGATGGATAGAGGTGCTAGTACTTTCGGAGCTAGCACCCTGCACCAGTAACCAATGGGTTGTATGATCATCAATCAAAAGCCTCTCATTAGTGAGTGTGTAGGCACAGGTACATGATAATAACAGCTCTGGTGTCATCGGCAGGTGGACTGTAGGTTGTGTGAATGCAGAAGTGTATGTAGGCTGTTCATACAGCTGGGTTGAGGACGGATGGACTCCGTTGGAATTCTTTGTAGTTGTACATGGTTGTTGTTCACAGTCTGCGGTTGGCCAAGTGATTTACCTCTGCTCATTAACGAGCTGGAATTATACCTGTGATCATCTATCTACATGTACTTGGTCGGTGGTTGCATGGTCAACACGTACTGCTCCATGTATACACAATACTAAGCCAGTTTTTATTATTATATCACATCTCATTTTCTCTGGAGCATTTTGACCAAGAAATGATCCCCATTTTGGTGTGGTGCAAACTTGGGAAGCCTTTAATGCTGGGATATAATCTCCAACTCACCTGAGTACAAAGGAACGGCTCAACTTACCTGTACCTGTGAACATAATGGAGCCAAGCTACAGAGTGGACAAGAGGTCAAACACTACAGGGTAAATACCATGCGACGCTCAGTGTCAGTGTGTGATCTGCTCACTGGAAGATAGGGTTTCAGTTTCGTATCTCTTAAGGGAAATTCAACAAATTGAAGCTAGTAGGTGACAAGATTATGATGTACTGTGTCTGGTCTTGTTAAACAGATTTACCATCCTGTATATACTACAAGTAAATCTATATTGAGTGTATGTGAGAGAGAAAAAGAGAAAGAAAAAACAACTTGTCTCTTGCATTTCATTGTACATCCGTGATGAACTTTATCGCCAGATGATTAAGTATTAAATAATTAACTGCTTTCACATCCAAATTACTTAATTTGATGATTCGTGTACGCACATAAGGCTTGCTACCACAGATGCTCCATTCTCACTACCATTAATGGGAAAGAATATATTTTTTCTGAAAAACTGTGTGCCCTCATGGCGCAAATACTTAATGTCCTTGGCATTATTAACTAACAACAACCTTTGCTACATCATTCTTTGTGTTTCAAGTATTGTTAAAAGCAGCTGAAACTCCACATCAGAACCTTGTTGTGACCCAAAAGCAACATGTGAAGCAGAATATACATGTACTTGTGGGTGTAATTAAATGTGACAAAACACTCTGCTTTAGCCATTTAAGAAAAAATAGAGCTTGTGAAATAATATGTAGGGTTGATAGAATTTGAACTTGTTACTATGAATCGATATCAATAAGGTCCGAAATTGAATATTAAAATAGTACATGTATATACCTTACTTCCAGTGTGTGTACCTGTATAAGATAAGCTAATGGTAAAACTGTTGGGTAATGCTGTGGGCAGACATATGGAGATTTAGGCTCAAGGATATCCGGAGGAGTAAATTAAGTTCCCATTGTCTGTTGCAAGCTCCTGGAGTGTGCTGCTCAGTGAAGGTGGTAATTGTTGTCCTTAAGCCTACAGTACTGAACATTTACTGTTCAGCTAGCCATGCGGAGCAGTGAGAAAACGTTTAACTCTGTATATATATATATTGTACATATCTGTTAATGAGATACCAGCTTATTTTCATCAACAGGTAATTTGTTGTCAATTGTGATGAAGCCCAATAAGCTTTTTCCTTAAGGAAATTCAATAATTGCCAGCTACAGCTTCCATGGTGATCTGCCCAAATTTGACTAACATTTACAGTTGCAATTAAATTGTTGTCTGAATATTAAAGAAAGGATGGTGAATGTTATACCTGTGGATGTATGTACTCATCAGTACATCTGTCTTTGGTGACTGTTATATTTCTTTATATATGTGGATGTGTGTGTGCCTGGGTTTTACGTCGTACTCAGTAATTTCTCAGTTACATGAGTAACTGAGATGATGAAGAAGAGTCCTTATATTGTATATCTGCTGTGAGGCATCTTCTTGTGGCAAGATGAGACCACGTCGCCACTGGACACCAGACAGAACACCCCACCCAGTCACATTTTACTCACACCCGGCTTACCAGTCATGTTCCTTTGCACTAACCTCTCAGAGCTGAGCGCCCAGCAGGGCAGCGACAAGTGGAATTTTGAAAGCCTTTGATATAACCCGACCTGGAATTGATTTCGCAACTCTGGACATTGTGCATGTGGGTGTATTTATTCCTCAGTGTGCATGTATGCTGTAGTGAGTTTCCTTACAGAAATCACATAAATAGGATTAATTTGTTTTGTGAGTTATTAAATGTTTAGTGACCTCCTGGTATGCTTTTAAATATTCATTTTACAAGTACAGTTGTGAGCAGTTGTGACAAGTGAAACAAATGTGTTTTATTGCAGGGTTTTTTGGGCTTGATGTACTTGTCATGGTGTAATGAGTGAGGTCTTCTCTCTTATAATGACTGGAATGTAGCTCAGGACTTCAATGGGTAAACAGATTTGACTGAGGAATCTACCTTCTCTGTTGGGGTAGCAAACACAGTGGAAAATTCTTTGATCTTCTAAACTTTTAGATCACTCATTTAGTTGCATATATATATATATATAATTGTTATACATGTATAACCAAAATCTTGTCAGGTCTGAAACATGCTATGTTTTACATGAATCATTCTAATTATTTACATCTCACATTCAATTACATGATACAAGATTGACTTTTTGTGAAGGAGGAAGCTGACATGGTTATCCACTTTGGATCCACAAGAGCTTACTTCATCCATATACTGCATCATTTCCACCCTTCTGCCCTGTGTAAAATGTTACGTGTAAAGTACCTATTGTGTACAGGATGGGCTGGTCACAGACTAAAGTTATTAAATGACGGTTTCTTGTCACACTGCAGTGTTTTTCAAAGGCCGTTCCCACTCTGATGAACTTTTCACTTTCTTTCTTCCCTGTAAATTATAGTTTAATGCTGTGTTTTTCTGTGGGTAAACCCATTAGTTTGCTTCATAGCGGCGGCAAGAGGACATTTCCAAGTTAGTATACAGGCTGTACGCATTCACGTACCTCATCGTGAAGGATGAGAATTTAAAAATAGAGGAACACAGGAAAAACAAACTCAGTGTACAAGACAATTAACTTAGTAAGTTATGCCCCGAATGATTTTCCACCAGTGAACCTGTTGTATTATTAATACGGGCCACAGCTCGGCTGGGTTTAACTTCAGCACCTTCTTGACGATCAATAAGTAGGGGGCGCTGACGTCATTAAGGTAAAGTGGCGCTGATGAACGCTACACGCTGTTTGACATTTCCATATGAAGGTGTAAACACCTAAGCATATTGACAAATGGCAATTTCCAGATACGCCCAGGTGCATGCAGATATAGCGAGAGTCAAATAACTGTGGGATTTACCAAACCTAGGGCAGCAAAGCCTTGGTTTTTGGCCAAATTCCTATTGACCTGTACACATACATGTATTGTATGACGGCTCTGTCTTAAACCCTTGTGAAAATACCATTTAGACTGTCAACACATCTATAATTCTCAACATTATTGTTACCTATGTTATAATGACGGGCACACACTGTATTTGTTTTAAGTGGCGATAATCCAGTCATTCAATAGGACGTCATCAGTATCACATGAACTTGGCATTTTTTTTTTTACATTTACTGTCCATTTACCTGTATGAGTACACTTTATCGCAGTGTACAGGACTATTTTACCTTTGTAAGAAATGTGAGTTTATCAGTACCAGATGATCAAGTTCCTCATATGGGGTATTGATGATTTGTAATAGTATAGATAATGTATTGGATAAATTAAGCAATTAATCAAAGTGTTACCTTCTGCCAAAATACAGCAGTATATTACCTTGTTTTATCCTATACATGTGCCTACGTCAGGAAAGTAATAGTTGTAGAATATATCTAAAGCATCGCGTAGACCTGGCTGCCTAGAGTGTATGAATTGCGATATAGCGTCAATAGCACACATATGCAAATCCTCCAGCAGTGTCAAGTTATTATAATTAGGACCAGTTCTCTGGCAGCACTGTGCGTACATATACCAGTACGTATGTTTGTTGAGTAATGGTGGCTAAATGAGACCTATTCCTGACTTACATTAATTGACCTGTTGTGTCTGCCCTTGAAGGTTTCTCGTCTATGTAACTGTTCACATGCATTATCTCCCCTGAGATGCTTTTAGTGCAGACTGCTGTGAAATCTGTGAATGGTTTTGATGGCATGATGATGAATGCAGGTTGAGCTACAGCTGTACACAGCCAAATGACTGAGCGTTCTTAGGTGCATGGGAAGGCTATATCACGGATTGAATACCATTCATCATCACAGGAGATTGATTAGAAAATGATAGTAAATCTGCATGTTCTGGAGGATCCCATTTTACAGGAAACATGGTACACGGCGAGCATACATTTATCAACTTTCTGTATTTATCCATCTTTTTTCATTTATAACAATTCTGTTCATAAAAATGGCTTGTGAACTATATTACAGGTATAGACAAAGAATTACATTACAGCCTGATAATTTCAATATGACAGCAAAGCTGGACTGCCTTGCTTTATTGATTGTTGCAGAGCTTTTTACCCAGTAAAACATGTCTAGATAGGAATATATTTAACATAGGCCAGTACTTTTTCAAACCTGCAATGTGTAAATTGCATAACACTTCTGATCATGGAGACAGTATACCTTTTCCACAGTAACAGACAGAAAATCAATAACGGGATAGATGAGAGTTTACTATAAATGTTCCTGGCACACCTGGGCATGCATTTATGTATGTTTGAACAAACAAAGGAGATGGTATGAGAACTAATCAGGTCGCCGCTTTGGATTAGTCGGTTATGTCACTTGTGAACATTCTGATCAATGGTTTTGCTAGGGGGTCATGATGGGGCGGAGAATCAGCATGTGGTGAGCAAATGAGGAAACTCGTTAATTATATTATTAAGCACTGCGTGGATACCCGTTGACAGTTAATGATTAATTTTTATCCATGGTTGTATTGACAGTATTGCTGCATGTGTCTCAATCATGCATGTAGGCCTACATGCTACATATATATATATATATATATATACATAAATATATATACACACGTACACGTATACATAGATAGAACTGCATAACTCAACCATATTTGTACATGTACAGTTTGTATGGATACTTCTTTTCCGTTGTCTTTTTTTTTATTACTAATACATTTTCTTAAAGGAATTTGGTTGGTCAGATCTGTAGAAATGGAAATTGAATTTTTGAATCTTTTATTTTATATAATGTGTTTTAAGTTTTTTCGAAAGAGATTGTATTTCTGAGCGTGTAATATTAGATAATTACACAGTTTTATGGACTTTCATGTTTAAAACAAAAACATTTTAATGCAGTTGTTTAACTGCAAGTGTTACTTTTGACATTTAAAGTTTATTCCATACTGTTGTGAATTTTTAAATTGTCATGGTGCCTGTGGCACTCAGTGCTGTGATGGGAACAGCTTTCATTTTCCATATAGTGCAAAATATTGAAAATGATAGGGTTGTACAATATCATTAAGCTATGTTTGCCTGGAAATGTTTTGGTTTATATAAAAGCATACTCTTCTTTTGTAGAAAGGATGTTGAAAATCGAATGTTTCTACCCACTTTCATGTGCAGTATAATAGATCATGTGTGATCTTTATTGTCAAATCACATCAGGTGCCAGTGTGGTTTTAATACTTGTCCTCCACAGTTATCTTCCCTTGTGATTGTCCCAGCAATCTGACAGTTCTGTCCAGCAATAAAGCATGACCATACATGCTGGGGCATAGCCAGACTGGCACAATAGGCCATATTGTTCATGTATGTTAGTGAGTGCAGTATAATTTACAGGAGGCACCCAATGAGTCAGGTATACATTTGAGGACTGTGAAGTGCTCTACAGGTGTGTGTACTGGCCAGCACTGGCTGGTTTGTGGACATCTTTATGGTGACGCATCTGTTTTAGTGCTCTGTCAGGTACGGCACTAAGCTGTACAGGTGTACACATGACTAGTGGTACATGAAACTAGTGGTACTTAAAATTCAATAGGAACATATATATGTACATGTATTTATAGCTTCAATCAGACACATGCAGTTGAAGATAGCGATATGTATAGACATGTTGGTGTAGTTATAAGAAGTAATTCTTTATTATCTTTGGTAGCTGGTATTGGTCAAAAGAATTGCTGGTTAAACAAGTTTTGGTTAATTCAGCTCTAGTTATATCATAGATTTGATTAGAAATGATATATATGTGGATGAAATCAGAATGAAAATGTAGCACAGTATTTAAAATTCACGTACTGTGTAGCCAGGCTAGGCTGATTGTTTCTGATCTGGAATACACTGGCTTTCTTGAAGATATTGCTACATAATCAGGTGACTTGTTCATAAAAAATGACAGAGAAATGTGTTTTTACAGTCAATGATTTATTTCATCTGAATACAGGAATAAGACTATACTCTTCACTTTTTTACATACATGTTGATCACCAGAAGAAATATACTGATCAGAGACACGATAGGCCATTTACACTGATTCTTGGTTTTCTGTCCCAAAGCTTGCTCAATATTTTACCTCCTACGTCGGAAGTCATCATTTCATTTTTTGCAGAAATTATTACAAACATTATCATAAAATCCAGCCTAATGAGGATAATCAAAAATGCAAACTTTTTTGCTTCCCACACCAGTTGACCGCAGCCTTAAACGGAAACATGCACTGTGTGTTCTCACAAAATGTGAACTACAGTAAGATCAGGAAAGTGTGGTTGGTCTAAAATAATACATCTTGTGAGATATGACTGTCTTTATGCATTTGCTTCCCTTATAATATACATATGCTGGTTATTTCAAAAATTTTGCTTGTCACTGTAATTGCTAGAAGATTCTGTCGTTTTTCAGCATCCAACACGCAAAATATTCCTTTTTTCAGTGATGCAAAGGGGAAATTGTTGACTTGCTTTTTCCTTGTCTGACTCTTTATTGCAAGTAAATGTCAGCCTACATGTGATAACCAACTTTATTAGCCAAGTTACATGTACAGGTGGTAATTACCAGGCTTTGATGTGGTCATGTACAGATTGCCCAGTGTTCCTCTACAATGTACACTTGGTAAACTACATGTGCCTTGACATGGTCATCGGTGTATGTGATATTTGTACAGCTACAGGGCATGACTACTCTGTTCACTGCAGTGAAAATAGACAAGGTCTCATCAATAAAACAATAAATCAGGTTGCTGGCAAGTCATTGAGCTTAGCACAAATCATTAACACGCAATGAATGGTATTCAGCATGGCTTAGTGCAATGTGCCCTTATGTGCACTCATTAATCATGATGTAGTATTGTAGCTTCTGGCTACAATACACCATCTACATGTAAGTTGTTAGACCTGTGTTGTTTTTGTTGTTGCAGACTGTCAGGCTCCCCCACTAAAGATTGGACCATGAGTATCCCACCTGGCAGGTAAGTCATTAATTTAACAGTCTTTAACTCTGTGAGTGAAAAATAAAATTTGCATGCAAACATGTGCATATGGGTACATAAGTTCTGTCTTGTTAACTTTCTTGATATTCTGTCATGATTTCATCAATTGCTTGATAAAAGAAGGGAAAAAAGGATGGATTATGTGTCTGTACAGATTTACACAGTTTTAGTTTTGTATTATTACTTTATTAGTTGTAATCTGTTGTAATAAGTATTGTTTACTGTATTAAAATGTTGAGACTTAATATGGAATTTTTAAGGGTAAGTGGACAAGAAGTAGGCCTACATTATATTATCAAAGATGTCTACGTCCTCCATTACATAAGGAAAGAAATCCTTACAGAGATGCTCTATCAGGGTGTAGATCTTGAGTTTCATGGTGATCGGTGTTAGCATGACGATCACAGATTGTTGATGTACATGTATGCTTCTTCCCACGTGATGCCCGTCAGGAGTGACAGTTTGAGTTTCCCCATTTCAGCGTCCCAGATGACTATAATGCGGCAATGCAACAAAACAAGCTGGAGCAGCAGGTAAGGCCTGGATTTGTGCTCTTTCTGTCAAGTAAAACTACAATGATTTGTGCAACTTCCCAAAGTCTCAAGAAGCAGGGGTCAAAAAAGCTGATGGTTCACCCAGATGTCAAGAGCACTTTTAGCGGAAATAATTTATAAACACCAAATTTATCAACACTCCAAATTTTTGGCAAAAAAATTTTCAAATGTATTGAGATATATGTATATGAGTGAAAGAGCTATAGTGAGTCATAAGGAATCGCGTTGCCTCTGCGAGGTTATCACAAAACAGGGTGTACTTGCACAGTGTGCACATGGCCAAGATATTCAACATGCATTGCCAATCAAATGGTACACTGGTACGTTTATGCCCTCCATATCTGGAACCCTCCAAAAGTTTTTCCAATTCACCTTTTCTGGAATCATTGATGAAATCAGGTAATGTTAATGCGAAAGAGGAGATGGTCAGTTTTTTGTCTCATCTACTGTAGTGGCCGAGTAACCTGTTCTTACCATCAGAACCTTTCATTATAGACGCTTTCGATATAAGCTATGAGACATGCACAGTCCCTTAATTTGTATGACATAAAAAGGCAGCAATAGCCAGTATTACTCTAGTGCTATTGTTGAAGGAACATTGTATGAAAATGACTGTTCTGTCAAGTGTGACCGCACAATTGAGACCCCCATCATAATGGTACGCAACAAGGAAGTGACATCCATGTCATACAAAATTGAACAGTGTCCTACACCTCGGATGTTACCTTGGATTCATCTATGACTGTTCTGCCAGTAATGTCAGTAATATGTGCAAAACACTTTGTAAAACACGTTCTTTGTGTCTGTGCAAATTAATTTAGACTGTGAATCCTTATTGGTGAATCTAAATTTATCACCACAGTTGCCATTTTATAAGTGGGGTCACTGGGCAGAACACAGGGCAGAAAGTCACTGCGACTTGACATGTACCTGGCAAACCTCTTAATGTATAGCCGTTGTCATGCAATTGAGAGTTGGGTTTAGTCAAGTGACTTTATTCACCAAACGCTAGGCTGATTTTAGTCATAATCACCACTGTCTACATTAAATAGGCAAGTGGTGGGGGTTGGAGCGGAGCAGTTGTCATGATCTCCTGTTGAGCCTGCTAAAGCTCAAAGCATCCTGGGCAGCTCAAGAAGTCAATGCCTTATCTTAATGTATTACTGTTTGTTTACGTATCTTGTACCTTGTACTGAGTGAAATGTCTGAAAGTGGAAACGTATGTGTGTCCCTTGTTACAGCGAAGGCTTATTGAAGCCAAAAACAAGAAGAAACGACAGGCATCGGGAATGATGCAGCCAAATGTGGACCGTCCCAACTCGGGGAGAGACCGGCGAAACCGTGAGGAATCACGACCCTTAATGACCTCCAACCCCAAACCTACAACACCAACCAACTTTGGTGTGTACTTCACATTTCTCACAGCCACGCTTTGATTATTAGAAGGGGGAGCTGAGTCTATGAGTTGCCAATGAGCCAGTTTTGTTAAAATATCCTTAAACTCTTACTTTTTGACCTTAGAATGTGCATAATAACTTTGAGGGCTCAAACTATGTCCATAATTATGTTGGTAATTGTGTAAAATGTATGGAGTCGAATTTTAATTTGCTTACATCGTCATACTGTACCTACATGTACATGTATCACTGATTGGAAATTTAGAAAGATCAGACCGCAACCCACAACTTTTTCCCAACTCCTTTCTTTGATATTGACACACTATTGTGATAAAATCATTCAAGCAAATTAAACTAAACTTTGTTTCTGCTAGTATAGGATCAGCTCCAGCTTTATTAAGTGGTTCTTTTGAAAGGCCATACCAAAACAGGGGTTAATAACTTTCTTATTCAGTTCTGGCTTACTAGTTCTTTAGAATTTCATTTTTGTTGTGATTGTGGTTCTGGTTTCAGCATACGATGGTCCCGCCGGCAACTTAGATCTCAGTAGTTCAGATAACTCCACCACCATGGTTCAGGTGGTGAATGTGACATCAGGAGAATCCAAGGACTTCAGCGACAGTGACAGCGATATACCCACGATATCAGCAGGTCAGACCACCAGCCCCTCACATCATCACAAAATATCATATCAGTAGAGCAGATCCCTTTTTTCCCACCTGCTCACAAAATTCACGATGACATCAACAGAACAGATCCCTGTTCTCTCAGATTTTACAAATTTCTCACAATGACAACAGATCTCTCACAATGACAACAGATCTTCATTCTCTCCTATTCTTATAAAATACCCCAAAATAAAAAATCAATTTTTTTTTTCTTTAGGTCTTATGAGATAGTTTGTAGTACATATAAGGAACAAGAACAATTATTAATCGATTTTAAATGACTCGTGATTATCTGTCCCTTTTCCTGGTAACTGAGGAAAAGGGAGGTAACTGAGAGCTGAAGTTGGTACTTTTTTAACACTTTTTTGTCATCATTCATAGACATCATATTGTGATTGTTTCGTGTCATCATGGCAAGTATTGTGTGTAAAAGGCATAAATGTGACCTAAGATTCCTTGTTTTCTTTCATACTTGTATAAATATTAATTAATGTCATGTTTCATAGCACAACCATTTCGTGGCCATAACCTCTTGTTATCATGGCATTTTTTGCTTCTCATCCTTGATTATCATCTTATCAGCAGCGTTGATGTAAATGTCTTAACGTCGTGTTCATGTAGGGAGGAAAGGCGGGAAAAAGAAGCCGAGCTCGGCCCCGTCTAATGGTGGTAAGACATGAATCTTTGATCACCTTCATTAGGTGCTGTTCACACACCTAAGCATGAACCTTACTAACCAGACTTGATTTCACCATATTAACACCTCACTGTCTTACTGGATCTAGGCTCATTATGCCAGATTGCCTCCTCCCCAATCTTAATGTGTCTGTGTACATTAGGCTTTGATTAAGGCAAGGCATCCAAGCTGGCTGAAGACGTTGCAGATCAAATTTTCATCACTTGGCTTAGATGTCATCATTGGTCTCGCCCACATCCCAGACTGTCTAGAAACTAGGCAGAAACCACACTGGGCAGGCACTTTGTCACTGTCACTGAATCATGCTATTTCTCATGTTTTGCAACCGTCAAAACCATTCTGTTTTGGGCCTTATTTTGTGAAGCTGTAAAGCGGATGGTACACAAATGTTAGTATACTGTGTTTCACCTGAAGTTTGTTCTGTGAAAAGAGGCACTTTCTGAAGCATATATAGGTTTAAAAATGTTTCTGGTAAGAAATTACCCTAGACCATAATGTTGCTCATTCTTCATTATTCTTGGAGATCTGTCGACGTTAGAAAAGTTTGCTGAGATTTATTTGAAAGGTCAGGTGGTATCCTACTGGAAATGAAAGTTTCAGTAACAAAAATTGACTTTTGTGGGTCAGTTGTGAGTCATTCACATCATGCAAACTTTACAAAAACACATGGCTTTTTAAGTTGAATGGATGTCAGAATCAAGCACAGTGTGTCACTTGAAAAAAGTTGGATTTTAAAGAGCCAGTCTGGTGTGAGAACCCCTTTGTGTTAAAAGCAAGGTGAGATGATAAAGACTGACATAGTCTGAAAGGCTTTCCTAAATTGTGAAAACATTGGATTGTATTAAAGCAGATATTGTACGTTTTGTCAGAATACGGAAACAAAATTTTTCAGTCTTTTTCACTTTGCCTCGTGTGATGTCAAAAATGGCTGACGTGTATCCACAAATGATGTTGCCTTTTCCAAAGCTCATTAGATGTCGCATCTGCCTGATTCGACATCATGTAAAGAATATGATCACGTCACTCAAGGAAAACTTCACAGACACAGCCGAAGATTTTGTTTTTTAAGGAATCTGGAGTTATATTTGTTAAATAGTGTTATTCATCGAAAATCCTTTTGAACCAGAGTGTTAGATTCATTCTGTAGTATTTCTTTCATATAACTTTAATATTTCTATATATTTTGTATTCTGACCAGAGTAGCACTTTAAGTGAAGTACAATGACTTGGTTTGTCCCCTTAATGGCTGTACATGTACATGGTACCTTTCTTGTGAGGGGAATTACGATATCAGAATTTAACAGCAGGCTTAGAATCTTCTTTGATATATTCCATGAATCTTCTTTACCTTGATATTACAAGACTTGATTACTGTACAGACAGAAATGTACATCTAAACATATCAGCTTATGGATCTGTCTTTTTACTGTATGGGCCACATTCTTAGAATCTTTTTTGAATTTTCAGTTTTTTTGTCTTTCTCTGTAAGAATCTTTTATATGTTCCTGACAATATACTTGGGCACATGGCCACAAATAACCATGCTCAGGTGAAAATGTAATGATAATCATCAATAGCTCTCTCTCACTGTCTTTCCTGTGAGTGTCAATCTTACTCACATTATGCTCACAAACTCTCCCTGTAAATCAGTTTCTAGTCTTGGTTCTTCTGTGTTCGTCACATCCTTAAGATTGTAAATATTTTCTGTGCTTATCTATTTCATCAGCCTCGGGGTGACAGACTTTGATCTTTCCCTCCTCTCACCTGGCGGTCTCTATTTCTCATGTGGCCTTCGAACAGTTTGTACATGTTGTCTTCTACAGCTCTCTAAGGAATGCTAATTTCCTCTCTAGTCATTGCTGTATAAGGGGAAAGATGATGTCACATTGTTTAATATTTAGCAAGGAAAATCTTACCTTTAATGACGTTGTGGTAATATGAGAAAACATGGTTTTTTATTGCATTTGTTTATTGTGGTCGTCTTTTTTTTTTTTTTTTTTGGCATTTTTTCTCTCGAGTATTTGTGAAGTACCGAAGTTGCTAATTTAATTTTGGCTGCAACTATGCCAGCTGTGTTTATGGTCGAATTTAAATACATTAAAACTTTCAAACTTGTGTTTGATTGATCAGTTTTCCCCATTGTCTTGTATTATCTATGATGACCTGATTCGATGTACTGGTATGGATTAATTGCCCATTCACAAAAATTTAAAAAGGAAATCCTTCACACATGAACGTGGAAAAGCATGCCTTGAAATTTAAAATCCTCATATTTCTTGCATACATGAAGAAATTTTGTCATCATGATATGGCTGAAATATGGCTGACATACTGTTATTAAATACATAATCACTCGTAAACAAATTTATATCCTGAGTCTGCTTTAGAAAGCTATATCAGTCATGCACTGCTGTAACACCCGTTTCGTCACCCGCATGCTTTTGACAGCTGTGTCTGACTGATATGGCTGCTCTCTCGCTGGTTACACTCATGTCCTTTGCTGACAGTTCCTCTGATCATTAGATGTCCCACTACTGATTTCCCTGATCACTCACAGTTTGCTGGTAGTTTGGCAGACCTGACTGTCACTGTTAATGAGCTGCTTGTCACAAGCCAGCATTTCACCATGCAGTTTCACAGCTGTCGTCCATGTCAGCAATCTCAGAGGAATTTAATAATCCTCCGGATATGTCAATTGAAGCCTCCCACTTGTAACTTAAGGCCTTCCCTGCCTCCAGTTGCACTACAGACTGATGTCACCAACATGTGTCTCACTGAGTTCTGGTAGGTCTTGGATACTACTATTTGCGCAGAAAACAAAGTCATTCAAGATTCAAATGAATGTATCACCTTTCGATATCTCTTCTGCTCATTGTATTCGAAATCACTTTGTCAGTAGCGTATACTATGTTCATGTTACACTCTCCAGCAATACTTGAGCTAACTTGCCATGCCTTTTAGTCAGTGTAGGACTATATTCGTGTGGACAGGTTTGTGGACGCATAAAGTACATGCTTATGTTAGGTTGCTTTAGGCAAGGGGTACCAGCCCTCCATTTCTGGTGGTCATGTGAGGACTAGGCTGTGTTCATGTGGGCAGTGTACAGGAAAGGCTTGTCTAACATCATTTTAGGCTAGACGGGGTAAACAGGTTTCTGGTTCATGCATTCAAGCAAAGTACATGTATATAAGTACTGGTAGCAGTATTGCCACATTGCCATTTGCAGATAAATTGCCTTCACACATTGCCAGGGCATGCCAGTTCTGAGTGTTGGGGAGGATGCAGTAGGGTGGGGTAGGGTGCCTGTAATACAGAAGCATTAATCTGCTCTACTAAACACAGAGCACGCCCTGGGAGATTGTGACTCCCCTGCAGGTTTTTCATGGGGAATTACAGGCCAAGGCACCTGTTGCCATAGAAATCTGTGACTAGATAGTTGGCGGTTGGAGCGTTGGCTGAGGTAGCCTTAGTGTTCTCCGGCAGTAGGCCCACTTATGGGGCAGTAATGAAGAGAGGCGGCTCATCTCAGTTGCTGACCTTCCCTTGGCTGGCGTCTCCAGTAGACTGTGTGATGTTAGGCGTAGCAGCCACCCGCTCCCACCACCAAGCACTATCACTAAGGCATAATCTGCAGCTGCGTATTATCATATCCAACACCTCTGGGGTTAGGCTGCTTGTGTCAGTGGCCGTTCCGGTCATCTTCTAGACTTGTCTTCACAGGCCTCAGGTTGAGCGGTTAAAGTAGCTAGACTCTGCTGCTGGCGGTGCCGTCAATAGTTTTTGTACATGAATCTGCGGTATTTTTTTCGTGAGTAATTTTTCTGTTGCTTGTCTATTTTTTATTTATTCATTTTGTATTTTACTGGTTGTGCACGTTGATTTTCCACGAGTCATTGGTTGTGGTTACTGGTTTCTTTTGCATAATTTTTATCCAAGAATCTGTGATTTTTGGTGTTACAGATCTGTTTGTGTGGAATGTGTGAAGTCAGTAAGATGGTCTCTTTAAGTTCAGCCCATGTAAGCTGCTTCATTTTGGGCATCACCAACATAATCTGTGTAACTTGACTACATGATGTGTGCCAGTTTATTCCGAAAGCTACACCCAAAATTACAGTCTACAAGGGACGATTCCACAAAGTCATTATATAAAACCTGGTCACAGTTTTTGGTTCTGGAAGTTGACAATTTGAATTATTAATTCAACTTTGTCTTAAGATATACATGTAAATTTATGAAATAGGAAATTTCTAGGGCCCCAAAATAAGCTCTGAAATCAAAGGTTTTTCCAGGTGATTTCAAATGGGTAAGTGATAAATACATTTCATGATGTGGCCCATATGTTGTTCAGAATGGTTAATGATGTCTGTGTGTTATGTTAAATATTAATACATTTACTACCAGGCCATAATTTGATCAAGTTGTGCCTTGATTACCAATATACATGCACCATGAAACGTCAAACAGAACTTCTCCTACTTGCTGATAATCCTTTATTCTGTTACATTACTTCAGTGTCGCTCAGGATTTTCTGGGTGAACTTTCTCCTCTTTGTGTGGCTTAACGTTCATGGTTATAAATTGGGATTCATGTTCTCTGATCATTGGGAACATATGTGTTGTGTAGGAGGGCATTGTTTTTGCCAAAGTTGGTGTGTGATATAACATAGTAGAAGAATATAAAATCGATTATCTGGCATAGATTTTGCAGGCTTGTAACAGTTTGATCCGTAATTTGTTAGGTTTTTGGATATTTGCACCAGTGGCTACCTCATGCACTTCACTCTTTGTTGTTCTTAGTTTATATACAAATTGTATATATTGTATATTTCTCAAAAGATACCAGCTCAGATGTATCAGCTCAGGCAATTGCAAGATTACTGTGAAATGATTCTCATAACTTGCTTTATACTTTGATCGGGATTAGTTTGAGGAATATAGGGTGTAGATTTTGTTTCGTTTGGAGATGGGGACTTTCGGATGGAAGGTCACACTCTACTGATTCTTGATTAATGGTGATTGTTTGAAGGCCGTGCAGGCAACATGATAATGATATTGTCTGTGTAATATGACAGTTACATGGTTACACCATCTAAAATCTTCCGGATTCAGCCAAGAGGAGCCGGAAAAAAATGATTTTTTCTTCCTTAGATCTTCCATCTAGGTTACTTTCTGCCCTAGATCTGTCAAGTGTGCACAGTGTGCGTTAAGCACGCAGGGATTTTTTTTCTCCTGGATTTCACCAAGGATTTGCCTGGAAAGTATTCCCTCTTCAGATGGTAGTTTTATGGTATGGTTAAAACATGAGACATATGAAACAGCCAACTTCAAGGCTTTGTTAAACTACATGTTTGATAGTTTAATCAGTCAGTGTATTGATCTGAATCCATTCAGTATTAGCTCACTGTGTCTCTCTCTGAAATGATTCCAGGAAGCTTCACTTGATGTTGATTGATCTATTGTCAGGGCTTCTTGTTTTTTTCTTCTTCTTTATAGATGAAGAGCTAATGTTAGCCCAAATGCTTCATGAAACTGGTAGAAAAAAAAGTTATTGATTTGTTTATGTGAAAAGAGCTCAAAATAATGTGCTGAAGTATTTTTCTGGTATATAATAGCGGTGAGGTTTATGGATGACCGTAACCCGAGGTAAACCACTATCCTTCCCGAGGTACCTGGCAAACCTTTTGACTTCAAGCTGCTGCCAAATTGACAGGATATGGAGTTGAACCTGTGAACCCAGGGCCAATTATCATTTGAAAGAACAATGCTACAGACCGCTGTGCCAGTAAATGCACTGGTTAAAAGAAAAATTTGTAGAAAACTTTCAAGAATGTTTTCAAAAGGTTGTTTTCAAATTTTTTTGTGGCATATACATGTACCTCTAGCCTTGGCCCGGTCTTGTGAGGTTTCCATTTATTATTTCATAACAGTAACATTAAGAGAGGAGTTAACCCCATGTTTTGTCTGACACTCGTTACGGCTCTGAGACCTCTAGCAGGCTGATCTTTCACTGTATGACAAATCCCTCTATCTTCTTCCTTCATGTAATATGTGCCTGCAGTCTCCCTAATCTGAGCCCTTAAGTAGGCTGTTCTGTGGATAGGATAGTAAAGCCCTTTCAAACTGTAAGCTGCTAAAAACAACAGATGTGTGTATTAAACCACTTACATGACAGCACCATTCTCCTTCCCTAGGCTTCAAACAATGAGAGAAATGAAGTGCAGTATTACAATACTCTTTCTCCAAGAATAAAAGATCTGGGATAGGTATATCACATCTGATCCAGTTTTTTTTTCACACTACTTGTGTTTACCATTTCATTCTTAACTTTCCATGCTGTGAAGGTTTGTGTAACCCATTGGCATTCGTGGTCTGATGTGCATGTATGACGTTCTGCATGAGCAAGAGCCATACATTGTTTCTTTGATACCATTTTCATGTGATTTAAATGTGGCTTAAATGTTGTACAAATGTGGCTTAAAGTCAGGAGGTTTGTCTGGTAATTGGCGAAGGTTTACTTTGATCTCCCTGGCTCTTCACTCCAGGTATAAATCCGACCACCATGTGAGTGAAAAATATTTGTGTATGATATTAAACCACTGATCAAAGAAATAATTCATTTTGCAGTCATTACATTTACATCATAATGCAAAAGTTATGTTTATTCTCTGCTAATATTTCTTACAGTCATGATATAGTCATGTGGTTGACAATGTTTTTTCTCTGGTTAGGGAAAGTTTACCTCAAATAATGAAACGGTTGTGAAACAGAAAAATGGGTTTCACCTGCATGTAATCAGCTGGATTTTGTGGTGCATGCTCCTGTAGGCTGCCTTCAACCTGAACACTTTGTTTTGTTAGATCTTTTCTGGTAATAAGCCTGTCAGCTCTAGTCTCAGCTCTGTATATTGTAGGATAAGCTATATTGGCTGGCTGAAGGCAGACACATCCTCATTTAGGCTTTGGGCTCTGTTGCCACTAGCTGCCTGTCTCATCCAAGGCTTTTATATCTGAGAGGAAAGGGAGAGGCCTTGCATGATGGACTAAATTTGTCCACTGGTATCAAGTTAAGGAAATGGCATCCCATTTGATGTACTTCATCACGCTTTAAAGCCTCTGGGAATTCTCTGGCGATCAAACCTGAAAGCCGAGTCAGGCCTGAAGTAGTGTTTGATGCAGTGTGAAACACTAATGAGAGAAGTGATAAATGATTTCTTATTTAGGTCAGCATGGTTTAAAGTGCTCAAATGATAACTGTTTGGGGCTCACATAGAATCTGGCAGGTAATTAGAATTCTTGTTTTCATAGTCCCGCAATATTAATATCATCGGCGATTCCAAAGATATCCCATAAAATAGTCATTGTGTTATTTAGTGTTATATAGTTTTTCTCAGTTTTTTTTTTTGGGGGGGGGGGGATTTAACCAAAGTTTAAAATTCTGAAATTTTCTTAGGTTTATGGAAATTTTATCCACATATATCTTCGAACAGGTGATGAAGGTGAAACTGGCAAATGATAGGCTAACAACTGACACATGTAGGTTAGTTGGATAGGCAGGTGTATAATAGGTGCCAGTGCACCTAGCAGACTAATTACCTGTAAGTCTGATGGGCAGTTAAATGCTGCAAATCTGGGTGTTAATTATCTGCTGGCAACAGAACATGTCAAATGTAGACTGCTATTTGACAGGTGCTTAAGTTTATTTTTCCAATGTCCTCTACAGTATGGGTGTATTGAATTACAGTATTTTCTCTCAGTGGCCCTCAAGACCAGTTTTATTTCCGGTTAAGTCTTGTCCTTGTTTTCATTTACATCAAAAACTATTTTTTTTTTCTTTTTTGTTCTCCCTATTTTTCTTGATTTCGTTTAAAATGAGCTGTGTGCCACTTAGTTGGTAGTATGATGTAGCTGTTGCCCTGTATCGAATCTATGTTGATCATGCTATGAGTATTTCCTCTGTCATCAGGCAGTTGTATTTAACTGTGTTTGAAACGCTGCATTTTAAACTGAACCTGGAGTCAAAGCTTTAAGATGTTTTTAGAGAAAAACATGCAAAAATTTGTGATAGCTGTGACATCCCGATAAAGTCTTCTGTTGTCTTTTGATCAGACTGCTTGTTAATGTGAATGGTTGATTTTAAAAGATAAGAATGTTAAATATTTGACTGATAGTCAGGCAGATGAACAGACTGACAGACAGCTACTTGTATACATGCTTGTCTCAGGATAAAATGCCTACCTCTGGATGCACCCCCCGAGAATTGTGTGCTCAATTTCAGCGATGCTGCTGTACCACCTCAGCAGGGAGCAGGGTGGAAACTGAAGTGTGGTATAATTATATCTGTCAGATTCATAATGTGTATTTATAGTCTGTGATAAATTTCTGATCTCTTGATAAGGTGTTCTGACGTGCCTAACCGAATCTCCGGCAGGGTGGTGCTTATATTTCATTCTTGGCAGGATACAACTAGAATTTGAATTTAGCTTTTTAATGCTGAAAATGCTGCATCACTGTACTTGGATTCAGATCCAACATTTGCTGGTTGGGGGCACGTTTGTTAGTCAGAATGTTTGTTAGCTAGTTAAATTTTATGTATTTTCCTAAAATTCTGCTATGCTGCATTTTATACATTGCTCTGTGTTCATGGAGTACTTGCTCATATAAATACAGGTGCATACGTGCAAATGAATACATGAATGCATAATATGTAGGTGAAGACAGTATGGAATTTGTATGCCACTGTCCTTAATGCATTAGCTAATGCATCATGTATACACATATATCAGATGTTGGATTTCGCTGGATTTGTCTTGTGGAATTGGGCTGTTCTGTTTTATTCCATTCTTTGCCTTGTTAGTTTTCAAAGAATTGCAGTTTGTTGAAAAGTATTTATAGGCTTTGTTGTGTTAACCTGTTTTTTCTTTGTTTGAATAAATGCAAATTTGTATTTTAGTGATTTTATACCATTAATTTCGTTTCAGTGTCATTTTTTGATGGCAGCATGCTGTGATTTCAGTTAAAGTCGGTCTCTGTGATTGAAGCTGTTTTGTTTGAAATAAGAGTAGCTTGAGGAATAAAACTTTCCCTACTGCATGTACTTAATAAAGGAGCCATTACACCCATTACTCTATGCTGTGCCCTCTTGTAAATTATGCTAGAATGTATGATACTGGTACAAGTACATGAAGAAAGCTTGGTTCATCCTAACAACCAGTGGCAAACATCACAGGAAACCAATCCTGTTAAATACCGTGTAGCTTAGAAATGGTGCTACACAGAAATTGTAGACCAGTTGCACGGCACATGGGCTCATCCATTCAGGGCCATCTGTGTATCACTCAGAATTCTTTGACTGAGACATGATGAATTACATCGTTGTATTATATTGTAGGACATCTCTATAACAAAACAACATTGCATGATGCACAAGGTTGGGTGTTATAGTCTGGGAACGTACATGCATCTGATGTACTGGTGGGGGAAATACAGGTAACTAGGCTGGTTTTCATGATAAAGCAGCAGGAAGCCCAGGCCTTCCTGATACCAGCTCACAGTTAACAACAGACTCAATGAAGACTTTTGTTTTCTAGCAGGTGGGGGGAAGGAGGGGAAATAGACCCAATCACCGTTATATTGTATAAACCTAAACGTCATAAGTGATTGCTGGCTGGTTGAACAAAGGAGGGTGAGGGTGGGGGGGGGGGGGGGGATCAGATGATGAATTAGTTATTGATGGAAATGTATATAATATGTTAATGACATGGTCACAGTGATTTGAAGCATCAGTATATTAGACTCTACATGCTGATGAGGCCAGCACTGTACATGTGTGTCTCTCTGGCCGTAGCACTGTGGATGTGTGTCTCTAAGTAGTGAATATACCTCTGGTCTGGGAACGGAATGAACCTGTAGTCGAATATTACCGTACCTATGTGTATGTATGTATCTCAGGTATTAGTACTGAACATGTGTGTATCTCTAATCTTGATATTGAATGTATATGTGTCTCTTGCCTGTCAGTCCTGTACATGAACATGTGTCTCAAGCGTTGTTACTGAGTGTTGCATTTGTTTACAGATTCTGACACTTACAACAGACAGCACAATGCCCCCAGCATGTTGAACCAGGAGTACGATGATGTGGATGATGTGAGCGTGCCCATCGCCCCTCAGCCTCCGCCATCCCCCCTGCCCTCAGGCCAGGGCTCCTACCCCACCCGTGGGGACCAGCCCACAGAACAGGTGATGCCTCAGCCCCACTCTGTAATTCTGAACTCAAGTTGCAAAGTGTGCTTGGGTTTTCTGATAATTGATTTTACTACCAATGTCTCTTTCTAAGAACAGGTGCACAGACCCCTTTTATTGTGTCAGGGATATTGGACTGTAAGTCGTAGTGCATGCCTATGTTTGTAAAGCAGTTGTGATGGCATAAAGGAGGTAGCTATCAGAGTGGGGAGTTTGCCACTTTTTGTCTATGTAAATGAATCACTGATAATAAATTAATTATACTCTACCTAATTAAATAAACAATTTACCAATAGACATTTGATGAAGCAAGTGATTTGACAACTTTTAGACTACATTTAATCAGTGTAATGTATTGTTAGTTTCATTTCAAAATGCACTCCAAGAAACATTACGTGAATGTCATGCTAAATGCCTGCGCAGCATTGATGTGTTTTCCAAGTTTCAAAATATGGCCAAAAGCCTAACCATATTCCTTGTTCATTCGTATTTAAATTTTCCGTGAAATGTACAATTGAACTCAAATGAAAATCCCCTACTTGCTTTTAATGGTGTATTTACAACACTGACTGTGGTTTCATGAAGGGCACTTAGCTAAGTATTCCCTTAACTGCCCTGACAGCGTTTGTTGTAGAGATAGAAAGTACACTTAGCCAAGGGCTACTTAGCTCTAAGTATGCTTCATGAAACCGCGCCCAGGACCTGCTGAAGCAAAGTGATTTTCTAAAGGCAACTAACCCAGGCTCTCCTGCTTCCTTTCTTTCAGGAGGTCCGAGATGCATTGCCAGGAGCTGGGGCTATGGGCCGTGCCTTCTCACCCGATGCCACAGAGAACCTGGACGAGTTTGTCCTGCGCCCAGCTCCTCAGGGTACCACCATGAAGTGTCGCATCACGCGCGACAAGAAAGGCATCGACCGCAATGTCTACCCCACCTACTACCTTCATATTGAGAGAGACGATGGCAGAAAGGTGAGGGGGAACAAGTCCGCATGGTGACCATAAGTGGCCAATTGCTAGCAAGACCTGGGTTCAGTAGGTGATTAAGAAATGTGCGACGGGATCCTAATGAGTTTGGACCCAGACAAAACTGGCTCTCAGGAATTCAGGTCTTCCTTAATTTCTTTGTTAACAGTTTTCTTTTTTTCTAACAAAATTTTTACAGTTAAGACAGTAAGCTGAATTACCCTTGCAGTGCATTAAATCAGTGTTCCCTGAAGCATGAACAAGGTATTCGCATTACCGTAATATCAAGTGATGCAGTGTACCTGTGTACATGTAGTTTTCAACGAGACATAAGTTGTCTGTATGCAGATTGACTGCTCAATTTAACTTCTTGAGGGTGAAGTCTCTAATTCCAGTGTGCTATTTTTTGCAGATATTTTTGTTAGCAGGGAGAAAGCGTAAGAAGAGTGCTACGTCAAATTACCTGATCTCTACAGACCCCACAGATCTGTCCAGGGGAGGCGAATCTTACATTGGCAAGCTACGGTAGGGGGAGATAACTCTGACAACTTTTTTTTGAGATGGCTGTTTTCATTCGTCCAAGGCATGCTTATTAATTTTTCATGTTTCACTTTCTGTTTTAAGGAGTTGGGAGCAAGGAAAAGAAATAATAAAGATAAAGAAAAGAAAACATTATAAAATTCCACTAATGGTTGATGTGGACGTTCATTGTGTATGTGAAATTTCTGAGCCAGCCATATATTTACAAATGCTTATACAGGCCATTCTTCCTATCTTATGCTGTCTATGTCAAGGCTGTTTCTGAGTAACATTCTCTGTTCTCAGATCAAATTTACTTGGAACTCAGTTCACATTGTTTGACCAGGGTGACAACCCTAAAAAACCAATCGGAGATGGAACAAATGTACGGAGAGAACTTGTCGGCATAGCCTATGTAAGTATATTTGTGGTTAATGTATCCAATGATGCAGTAATATGTAGGAAAACGTTCAATGAATCACAACCTTGGTAACATCTCATTATTACCTCTTTGAGGGACTATTTTCGTTAGGCAGCGCCTAAGAAAGGATGTTGACACCTTCAGGATGGAGATCAAAATTCACTTCTGGAGGATGTGGAATTGCTAAGATTAATTTTTCAGAAAAGTTACACAAGAAGTATTTTTGATAATTTTTCAGCACTTTCAATACATTCTGTACTAAGGTCAGTTTTCTCCCTAGGCTAGGTATAAATTTAAAATAGTGAAAAATTTTTTAGTATTGTCATTGTGAAAACGATTTGTTGTATTTTTCGATTACAGGAAACAAATGTCCTTGGATTCAAAGGTCCTCGTAAAATGACAGTTATCATTCCAGGGATGAACTTAGATCATGAGCGAGTGGAAGTCCGACCACGCAATGTACGTTATCTTCAAATCTAGTGCTAAACGTCTGGGCAGATTGTTATAGCTTGATGGGGTAGTTTGTATCCTGTGCTCAGCTTTATCAGTTTTGATGCTCCCATATGGCATGAGTTTCACACACGCGATTAAGGAAAGATTGCTTTATGTAAGCTAATACCAAATTGGAATAAAAATTTGTTTTAACATTTTTAAACGTCATTTAATAACTCACATGTTTTGTTTTTGTTGCTCAATATCAAAGAGTAAATTTTAAGTTGCATTCTGATTATCAAGCATTAATAATGATTTGGAGCTAGAGTCATGCTTTCTGTGAATGCCAGAGGCCTGTGTTGAGCACATTTACTATGCTGATGCATTTCTGGACTTCGTTACTATGGAAGTTGCACCAGGTGTAATTATGACATTTTTCTCAACCATTTGCCTCACTATCACACTGTCGTCTCTGCTTTTTACTGTCCCTTCTGTAGTCTTTTGTATTGTGAATTGAGTCCCAAATAGGAGTGTTAGCCAGTGTATACCCTTTCAAACCTGTCATCACTTTTGACAACTTTGTCGAGGAGAGAAATGAATTTCCAGTGCTGAGCGTATTATTTATTTGGAGGGAACTAGCTCAGCTCTGGAAATGGTTACCACACTGTACATGTCCATCACTCACTCCCCATCCTTGGTTTCAGGACCATGATGGGCTGATTGAGAGGTGGAAGAGGAAACAGATGGAGAATTTGCTGGAGCTACATAACAAGACACCCGTGTGGAATGATGGTGAGTGGAGGGCGCTTGCATTCAGCAACCATAGCTTCAGTAACTGGTTAAGCGGTCGCTCCAGTTCGAAGAAACACTGCATTAATTTTTGTTGTATTATATGGACTGTGCCTTAATGCAGAGCATAAATGTCAATATGGATAAAAAAATTTTGCGGTGTATAACACAGTTTAATGAGTGTAACGGAAGTGTCTCGAAAAACAAAAGTATTTGATATGTTCTGTGCAGGGTTGTTTGTGGCGGAAAGGAAAGTTTGTTTTTTTTTTGTGGTGAGGAAGTAAATATTAAATGAAATCTTGCTGTATCGCTGGAAGTATTTCAATGCACAACATCTGATATCAGGAATTGGTGGTCTTTTATTACTTTTATTTGTACAATTTTAAATTGTTCTTTTTTCAGACACCCAGTCCTATGTACTGAACTTTCATGGCAGAGTCACACAAGCTTCAGTCAAGAATTTCCAGATAGTACACGATAATGATGGTAAGATTACATAAGTTACATTGTATTAATGTCTTCAGATAATACTTGATATTAATGGTAATGATGGTACATGATAATGATTGCCAAAATAATGATAACTGAAAAATACAACCTTCCAGTACAGTGATATGTAATGGCACTGTCAATTACATGGTTTGCTTTTGCTTAGCAAACTTAGACTTTTTTGGCATGAATGTGAAAATGCACTAAAATTAAGAATGCCTTTTCATTGTATTCCTTCAATAAATTGTTTTTGTGCTTTCTTCTCTTCCTCCCAGTGGACTACATTGTGATGCAGTTTGGCCGTGTCTCGGAGGACGTGTTTACCATGGATTTCAATTATCCCATGTGTGCTTTACAAGCATTCGGAATAGCGCTTAGCAGTTTTGACAGTAAACTGGCCTGTGAATAAACTTGGTCATGGCAGCTCTTTGTTTTCATCCTCTTACAGTAACAATTTTTCTTCAGTATGTGCAGTCAGTCCCAGCGCTCACAGTTGTTTGTTGGCTCCATTTCTTCTCTGTCACGTGTACTAGGGAAACCCCTGGTTTGCCTGGCACTGATTCCCTGTCAGCACTTGTCAAGGCAATGAAAAATCAAACTAAGTTTGTGGAGGCTTGAAGAATGATGAAGAGAGAATTGTGACCACCTTCGGCTTACAGCAAAGTTTGTACGGGAAGTTGATGATTAGTATTTGTGTAAGTCGAACTGGTCTGTCATTCAAAGTTAGGCTGGCTGTGACTGGAGAAAATTGCTGTGTGAAGAGACGCATCAGCAGAAGAAAAGAAAGGAGACGAAAGAACATTTCAGCTCTCACAACAGTGCTTGTCTTTTGGTAAAGCATCAGTCAGAATGAGACATACATTCTTCACCCAGGGAGTGTCTCAAGGAATGGTTCAAGTTATTGTCTCACAGAGCAAAAATATCAAAAGTTGTGGATGCCTGAAAGTTGTGGTATGAGTAGTTCTTCATTCCCATGGGCTGAGCTGGGTCCATCGTCCTAGAACTCTGTGGATGTGTTTCCTCGTGGCATTTTCATAAATTGGGCAGTGTAAGCTAATGTGCCGTGAAGCCACCTGATTTACAAGAATGGCGTGGAAAACAGATGTTTGTGAAAGTGGGCTAAAGGAAAACAACAGACATTGTCCATCATGTGATAGAAATGAGTGGCATTCAAGACTGGCAAAGAAAAGTCCAAGATGAAGTACAGGTCCAATGACCATTAAACACTCCCCAGAATAACACACGTAGTTCAAAGTACCTAGTTTTTGGAATATTTCTGAATAAGATGCTTTTGAAACAGTAGGTCGCAGTGGATGTCAATGACATCACAGTGACATTTTTTCAATGTTTCAGATAGTTTGTTTCAACATCCATGCAGTGAATGCATCAGTAGCTCTATATGTACATGCATTTTGAATGCAGAAGTATGGCATAACAGGTCATAATATGGTCTGAAAAGGCACCCGTAGATTCCAGTGTTTTATTTGCATTCACTTAGATAAATAAAGATTCTAAAAAAATTAATCAGAATATTTTCCTTGACAATGGTTGATGTTCTTTCATGTGACATAAAATAGCTAAACTAACTCAGCATTTCCATGGCTTTTGACATGTCTTCTCATAGGTGACTTGGGCAGAACTTCTCTAACTAAGAAGTGTTTGATCACGATTTCTAAAAAGCTTTTCCATTATCATGTGCTTTGCGTATGTCTCTCTCCTGAAAGATCAAAGGCAGTTAGTGATTTTATGCTTTTTGAAGAAATGCAACATGATTATGCTAGTCTTTTTCATTATGATCATAGTCATTGTGTGGTGTTAAACCTTGAGCTGGTCGACATTTCCTAAGTCTTGTTACCCATTGTGATAGTTTGATTTAATGTTCATTTTAGACTAACATGAAGGTCTGAAGTTTAAAAGGTTTAAGTAATTTTTATCATTAATCCAGTTCTATGTGTTGAGATTGTTTTAAGGGGGAATGCTTCACAAAGAAAATGGTGAAAGTTTCTCTCCAAAGTTTAACAAATAATGTAGAATTGTTTTCCCACAGCCGTTTGTATGAAGTGAATGTGAAGTGTTTACCCAGCCGTGTTAAACTGCTATGTGTGGAACTGCCAACCTGGCTACTGTTGTACTATACCAAGAGAAGGTTGCCATGTAGCAACCAATGAAAACCGTCCTTCATATTTTCAGGTCTAGCCTGAACATGTAGTTGTGTCATCCATATTTTTATTACCAGTGATTGGTGTGTATTCTGTTGTATATTGGGCTTGTAAAATGCTTTCTACATGGCATTGCCGATAACTTATTTTTGTACAATTGTCCCGGGCAATTCATGACAAAGATTGCTTTTTAATTTCATTTGGTAGTTTTTGTTCCTAGTTGATACAACAATTTTATGTTGCACCCCAATAAGGAATAAATTAAACTTACTGCTCCAAACAGCGTTTTAAAATTAAGATGTCTTCAAGCTTTTATACATTAATCATTCATGAAACTGCCATGATTTTTTTAAATCAATTTTAAATTTAAACCTCGAAAAATGCTATCTTAATAACTAAAAAGAACGTGAAGAGTCCCAGTTTTAATGTGAGTTGATTTTGCATTTTAACGAATACAAACTATTCAGAGTATGCACAAGCATTAGGTGTTGTCCTGTCGACCTGTGACCGGTGAAGCTGCTGGCTTGAATCCTGTTCTTGCTCAGTTTTAGCAAGTTTGTCCTGCACCATGTGAAGGGTTTCTAGATTTTCCAGAGCACTTCACTGTTCTCCACCCATAAACCTGACAGCAGTCATAGAAGTGAACAGTTTTAGAATACGGTATTGAACAACTATCAGACAAGAGACAAATGAGTAATTTTTGATACAATGAAACGCTGTGAAATCAATGTTAGGGTATCTCTGATTTTCATGTGCTTTGTAAACATACATGCCAATAAGCAATTTGTAACGAGATCCATCATACAGTATTTTAGTGAAATTTAAATTATTTTATTTTAGGCTGTTTTGTCACCAGCAGTAATTGGGGAATAGATCTGCTGGAGATATAAATGTGGTAGGCAGTGTGATTGTGAGAAATGTGTGTGTAAGAAATAATACAGGAATGTATATGTGTAAAAGACTCTGTGCCATTAGACGCTTTGATATAAGGTTAGGAAAGTGCACTGTGTCATTTTTTTCTGGGTGAACAAGTCTAATGGTTAAAAGTATTATTGTCTCTTTCCATTGAGCTTGAATAAGACCTGCTTGTAAGTTGATATCAGTTTTTTGCATAATATTAAGAGATGTTGACCTGGTTGTTGAACTTTGCTCTTGGGTAAAAGTTTAGTTATTATAAGAATCATTCAGTAATTATAAATTTCGAGAAATATTCTATGTATGTCAGGAATTTTAGAGCAGTATCAGATGAGGGCCATTTTATTCGACAAATTTACACTTATTAAATACATTCATAATAATAATGTTAGGAATCATTAACAGAGTGACATTTATTAATACTTTGTGGAAGTTATCGAGTGGTAGAAAAACTACTGTCTCTGCTAGTTATCTTTTTGTTAGGTTGTCTAAAGTTTATATGCAAGTTCTCCCTTGGTGTAAATTATCACGCTGTGATGCGAGCATAGTTGTCTAGCATCTGTTGTCTTTTTACATATGAAGTTACAAGCAAGTCACCTTTGTGAATATTCTAAGTGAAACATTTCAAGAAGGAAATGTCTGTCTTGTTAGCAGAAGCACGCCTTTTGTTTCTCTCAGCACATATTTGAAGGCATTTCGTTGTAAGTCATTTGATACTTGATAATGTGTTAATTTCAGAAGACTTTGTTTTTAGCATTATAATGCACGCAAGCTGCAGACAGTGGGTTCGTTTTGGTGTAGAGCATTAGGCATACAAGAAAAGAATCAGAAGTCACATATACTTGTCTTCAGTATCAACTGTAATTAGCTGAACCATGGTCATGAGTGACTTTTGTAAGACTTGGAGCTTATTTGGCACATTGGTAGCAATGTCAAATGCGCCAGTGCAAAAGGTCAAAATTTATTAGGGGCTGAAACGTTTACCGTTATTCGCTTATGTCTTTTTTGATAGTGTATTTCCTGTTGGTGGAATTCATGCTCGAACAGTTAAGCAGGTGCATGAGTGAGCTTTTCCAAATACCGGCCATACCTTTTAGAAATGCGCTTTATATCTAGCATTACAGGAATCATGAAAAATAAGTTTAGCATGCACGTGAATATGTGAAACTGCACATTTTGTCTTTCTTTTACAATGGCGAGAAAAATTGGTCCAGTAAGAGTGAGAACGTTCGAAAGTCCCAAAATGATGTATTTTTGTCATCAGCTTTAGCACAAACATGAACTGTAGTAAAATTGTGTTGAACAATGTTTTAGATCTTTTCCCACTCCGTCGCATAGCGTAAGTAGTTGATGGCCACCCAAGACTCAACAGCCGAGTCGATACCTAAACCGTCCGTGAATTTGTAATGTGAATATTTGTATTGTCAATTTGCCAAGCTTGTCAGACGTGATAGAAAATTATATGAGTTTGTAAAAAAAAAAAAGTTATGTCTCGTAAGATTTTAGCTGTCAGGCGGACTACAGTATTTTGTGCGAATCTTGAATTAAGGCATGTTTCGTACCATCGTTATAATTAGTCCAATAAGAGTTGATCGTGTTACATTTTCATCCCTGCTTCTGACGTCCAGGCCTTCGGCTGTTAGGGATATTAATTATTATTACTGGCGGAATGTCGGTCTGTATTTTGTTGCTTCTTGTATGTTCGTTTTCTATTGTTTGTTCTGAAGACTTGGTCTGTTGAAGCATTAATCCACGCGTGCCTGTAATCTGTCCATGATTCGCTAAAAATAATAATAATAAAAAACATTTCAATCTATGTTGTTTATTCTCCTGATTTGTCTGACTTGTATGGGAAGAGCTTTTTGCAGAATAACAGGAAACTGACCGGACTAAAACCAGAGTACAAAACAACGAAAGCGATGACGATGCATACCTTGTGCTGATAAACGTGCACGTATATGCTCTCACACAAAAACTGTGACGCATGGCAGGAAATATCAGAATGAGTAGCTTTGCTTGGGCTTGCTTTGCTGAAGGCGGCGAAGACTTCTCAGTGTTCCAACAATTTTCCTGCCAAAACATGTCGGTTTCATAGCTTTGTAAAAACGACCTTTACATCTATTACGCTGCAGTGCTTGTGAGCTAAGTTTTTACTTTACCAGCACAACTATAAATTTAAAGTGATATCACAGAAAAGAACAAGGAGTACATCGCTTGAAACGACTGATTTTAGGACGGTTACGTTCACCATGGCCTGGTGTCTTGAAACAAATTGAGGTCATTGTGGTATGAGGGCATATTTGGATCTGTCTGATCTGATTTTCCAAGCAAGGTGCACCAAATGCGCTAAGGTTTCTCCACGATTGGGTATATCTGGGACTAATATAACAGAGGGGTCCTCTACGAAGCTTGGACTCGATCACTTAGGTAGTACACGAACACTGCAGGGTCACAGCAGCAAGCGATGTGTTTCTCTGCGATTTGAATGGGTTAGAGAAAACTAGAAAAGCCCATCAATGCATTGAAAGATGTCACATTTATTAATTATTTACAGATGACATATACAACGTAGGACTTCCATACTGAATGTTAAACGTACTAAAATAAATGCATACTGAGATTGCATACAGGCCGTGATAGATTCCCTGTCGACTATGTACGTTTGTCGTGTCATAAAGTAAAGTTTTATCTTTCACATTTCATTACAACCTACAACTATTGTGCATAGATTAGCATAGATTAATATACGGTTCAAAATCTATACATAGGGGGCAAAGATAACCCTTCGTTGCTATGGACATATTTTAAAACATTTAAAAGCTGGTCCTTCATCTAAAATTTCTGGACCAAAAACTTCGCAACTATGCAAAAATGTCGCAAAAGGCAGTATTAACAGACAGAACTGCGTATAACTTTGGTATATGACAACCCCTGTTCATATTTCCACTTGATTTAACTAAGTCTCTAACACACTAGTACTGGCTCATAGTCCAACTATTGTGGAAGGCAGCACCAGAAAGGGATCCAAGGCTTCCTTTTTTCCCATCAAAAATTTAAAACTATACAATACCACATTAATCATTAAAATCGAAGATAACACAATATGTTCAAGACTTACAATGATTTGTTTCACATATATGCCGAGATAATATTTTTTTCTGCAACTATTATAGTTAATTCACCAGAGGTTTTTTTCCGACAAAGATTACATTTACTTTATATCAAAAGTTTACGTGATCAGGGCCCTGTTCCACTTAGCAGTTGGAGACTTAAGTTGATTGTAACTACCACAGCAACCCATGTTAAAGAGATAGGTAGCCATGGTAGTTACCATCAACTTAGCCCACCAGTGCTTTGTGGAACAGGGTCCTGGTGACGGCACAGATGTATATTCCTGTCATGGCTGTTGTGCAAAACCTGGTATTGCCTCTCGTCACCTGGGATGCAACTTATCGATTACAAAACAATTATAGAGTTTGAAATTGAGCAACATCAAACATACGTAAGTAAATTCTGACACATTCTCCAGAGACATCGAAGTCCTCTAACGACATGCTGCCGTCGTTGACGTCATCGCATTCGTGATCACATGGTCACGTGAATCTTAGAGGAAAAACAAATTTTGCATAGAGCCTTCTTGGACGTGAAGTAGGGTCTTGATTCATATTTTTTTTGCGCTTTGGTATTTTGTAAACCCTAGATAACAAAGAGCTTATCTGGGAAAATTCTTATCTGGCCATGTAGCTAGGACAACCTAGCAGGGAGATGACCGGAGATGACCGGTGAATATAATAACTCGAATCCTGTTCCAGATAATTAGCTCTTGAAAAGTTTCTCAGGTATGTGTTAATGTTTCTTCCAGGAAGTTTCCGTTTTCCTCCAACCCCCAGCTGATGTAAATTCCGCAGCTAACTGGGTCGTAGTTTGGGTTTTTTCCAGGCTGTATTCATTTTTCTCTAGCTCCAGTAGACTTATCCAGTGAGGTTTCTGAGGTATCTTAGAAACCCGTGGGTTTCTTTCAGGTTGTGTCCATTTTCCCCCCGGCTCACTTAAAATCATAAGGTTTTTGAGGTACCTGGATAAGCCGGAGGGTTTCGTCCTCCAATCCAAAACTTTACCTCTTTTATGCAAGTGAAATATCCATTGGTATGGCATGAAACACAAAACACCAATGGAAAATATCTCAAAAATACAAAACAATAATCCGCTCCTCCCCCCCCCAACATAGACCAGCTCCCCAATCACTAGAGATTACAGTGTGATATCAATAAATAAATTCAATCCCCAAAAACGGAAAGGACTGCTATGCAGGGTCTATCGCGCAATATCCAGTTGGAGTTCAACATGGGAACCCTGTTTTTCCTGTTTTTCTATAGACTGCCGCCTCGGTAGGTATGGCAAGACGTGTGAATTTTCATCACGCAGTCTCACACAATGGAGAATGAAATGCACCCAGGGTGTGTTGATCTCAATCGTGTATTAAACGCCTAAGAACGTCCAGTAATTCCGGTTTCCAGTTTCAGTTTCATAATCCGATATCGTCCAATGTGTTGGCGGCCATGACTACGGAATGCGTAGCGACGAACATCTGCTGTTTCAGAACATCCCATTTGTCTAACTCGTTTTGTTGGATGTCGGCCATAGTGTCCACAATGCCCGGGAAGCTGTTGTCAGTATAGGCATCATACTTACTGGGTGCAAACACCACATGCCTGAGAACAAACAAACCATCATCAATACACCTATATACACAATCGACGACCGAAATTGTCGAATAAAAACTTTCTAACAAAATTATCCTTATCAGGCGCGTACCCTTGCTGGGTACACAGCACAGGTTCTACTCTTGAAATTATACAGAAACTTAGAGAAGCACTTTTTAAATGACATGTGCGACATCTGAAAAGCTTTCATCTACATGAGAAAACCGTTTGTGTAAGCAAAGTCAGAAGGCCATGACTTAATGCTGTAATAAACGCTAAATTTAGATTCCTGGAAGGACACAAAAAGCAACGTAAAAGCGTCAAACAAAGAACAGAACCAACTGTTACACAATAATCTTACTTGTATATCCGTCGTCCAGGTAACCCTTCCTCATCAATAAACGCTCTCTCCAGATTCATCAATCTGTCATTGATTTGCCGAACTGTGAGCTCACTGAGAGATAAAGGTGAAAGTGAAATAGATTGTAAACTGCTCAGTGTTCAAGTGAAAAATCTATAAGTAGGTGTATACATACAACAGATTTGCAAAAAGCCTATAGTTTTAGTGACATAGATTTTCCTATACAAGATTTTGTCGTATATATTGCCCACCGAATTCTATGGTGGGTAAGCGTTTGCCAAACATTTCCTGTACACACCCCAATGTCAACAAGTCCGTATAATACAGTTACCAGCCACTTATCCAATAATTTAGTCTATGTTACCGTCTTTCACTCCGCTAGTACAATACAAACAAATGGAGGCTGTAGGTATACCTTGAACTTTTACTCATCAAATATATTCTCCTTCGACTCATTGTTCTTCGACTCTTTTTCACCTCAAAATATAATCTGATATAGCTTTATGAGTTCTACAGATTCATATTTTGTGAGTGAACATTATGATTATGTGACAATATCATGATCAGATTCTACCAATTGAACATTTTCGATGCTTTCTTACAGCCAGGGCGTCGCCCTCTCAAATATCGAGTTCGCTGCTGCGAGATCAGTTTGTCAGCAATCTCAGAACAACAATCAGGTCATTTGTCACAGTTTTATCTACGTACATACGTCAAACTATTACTTATATATATGATTTAACTACAGGTACTTTGAAGCGAAAGGCAGCGAATGTTCGAAGTTAAGTTTGCTAATGACGTTTGATAATATTATGTTCATGGCAGGAAAGTACTTTTTTTTCTAACAGCTACTACGCCAGGGGAAACTGACATTTGATCGTGCTTCGTCGGCGAACCTGAAACGTAGCCATTGTGTGTGGGCCGTGACGTAATTGTTCCAAGAGCGGAACACTCTTGTCACCTGATACTGTAGTAAGCTGCCAGGGTAGTGGTTGAAGCTTATGTATATATGTAAATTCATAACATGAAATGATCAAGAAACTTACACCCGACTTAATACAATGGTGTGGAAATACTTTGCAGTGTTGTTCACTCGTGCACTTGTTATAATTAAAATACATAACATTAAAAAAAGTGTCCTGTCACTATGCTATTTACATGTTACATTGAGAGGCAACTCCGATGTCTCCTAGCTCTCTGATAGGTCAATGTCTTACAGGCTTAAAAGCATGGGCGCCTTCAGATCCCCAGTCGGCAACAAAATACTTCACACTTCAAACGAAGATAATTCAGCAACGAATTCATACAAACAGTCTTTTGTACTGAAGAGAACCTTATGTAATTTTTTTAATGAACGGTTTCTCAGTCGTGAGCTGTCTTTCACTTTAACTCTTTGAATAAAAAGGAAACACTGATTGCATTCCATACGCTTGTAGGATTCGTAGCCAGAGTTTAAGTAATACTCACTATCGACAGATTACGTAACAGAAGAACTATGAGTCTACCAGTCTGTGTACCGTAATGCTCTTAACATATTAGCTCAGGTGAAGAAAAATAAGGCAGAGGTATTGGAGCATTCAGCTTTTTGAGGGAAACGACATGAGCAGTTGGGCAGTTCATCTGGACAGTAATGCAGCAAGCCTGGTTAAGAAACTTAATACACAAATACATATAACAATTACCATACTATCTACATTGCACAAACGTTCCTATATGTTCACATACCTTGGCGAATCAAGATTTTGGATCATGTCGTGAAACTTTGCCGTGGCCCGGGTGAAGTTTTTGGCTGCTGATTTTAATGACTCTGCAAACAAGTAAATAAACCTACTTATTGGACAAACGTATAATTTGACAGGGAATCAATATAAGATTATAGAGGAACAACAGGTTGTCTTCGATACTGCAGAAAACAAATGTTGCCTCTTCCAAATAACCATGTACATGTATGTATACATCGTCTTCTCAGAGGTAGATCCATTCAATAAGTTGTTGACGCAGACTCTCGCACGTTCTTGATCTAGGCGTCAAAATCGACAATCGTATACCAGCCGTCAAACGAAATGGACATTCCGGGTCAAACATCGAATATAATAAAGTTCTTAAGCATTACATATGCGCTCAGCAATGGTAGTGTTCATATGTCAACGTGTGTAAGATCTTTCCTTTCCTCCTCTTCACGTCATACTTAACATATTATATAGAGAGATACAATTTAGATACTAATTTCCTAATGTATTTATGCTTATGTTGTGCAAAAGGAATCCGAAAAACAATTTCACATTAAGCGTCGTTGGTGACGGAAATGTTTACCATAGAAAAGCAGTTTAGGCCTCATCCGATAAAAGAATGAATGCAAACACTTACTCAAATTGACGTTATTTAACTTCCAGCTTTGTTCAAATAACTGTTCTTTCTCCAGGACAAATTTTTCAATGGCTGCAGAATAGCGTTTTGCGTTGAACGGCAAAATGTTTGCTTCTGCGATATCACTGAAAGGAAAATATACATCACGAGTGAAGGAATAAAGTTTTGGGTAATGGTTATATATTTCTAAATATGTGGATCTTACATAAAAACCGTTCGTAAATGAATATCTATTTGAAGAATTTCTACAGATGTAAGATCAACGGGTCAACAAAGATCCGGTCTGGTCTTTGGTCTGTTGGTATATCGCATGGATCATGCACCACAAATCGGTTCATACAGCAAAATACAGTTGGGTGTATGTAAGGTCAATGTTGGCCGAGCACATGTTGTCTCACAGTCCTCGTGGTATACACCCCTTATAACTTACCAGGCTAATACTGCCCAGAGTTGAGCCATTGATAAGGCACAGGTGTAAAAGGGATCAACTAATGAACTTACCAAGCTAATATTGCCCAGAGTTGGGCCTTTGCGAACGTGTACGACGGGTCAATGTAGGCCGAGTACACTAGGTAGGTTTCGTGGGCCGAACGGTACACTGTGTGGATACTTACCAGGCTAATATTGCCCACAGCTGGGCCATTGTTAACGTGTAATTGTAGGAAGGATCAATGTAGGCCGAGTACATGAGGTACGTTTCGTAGGCCGAATGGTACAGCGGATAGGACAGGATTGGCCATCTGTTCTGAAACACAAACCGACCAATCAGACGGTACTCTCGATAAGCAAGCGTTATTTTGTACACACGTGTTAGTGGAGTTCGCGATGTAAACAAGATGTGCACCACAGGCAATTTGCCCAGGTAATATGTACTACTAATGCAGCCATCTGGCAAAGCCAATATCAAAATCTCGAGGGCAGAATTTGAAATTCTTGACATTTGTGAGTGCGACACGGCATATACAATACAATAATTTATATAATGTTTTAACATTTATTTGTATTTAAAGTCAGAAATTATAAAACATCTTATCGGTTGTGTCGAGCAAGCTCAGGTGTTAAGTTCCAGTCCAGGCCGTGCGTCGTCTCAACAGAGCACGACCTGCACACCTGTTTAGTGACGTCATGCTCAAACACTACATACCAGATCGTAAGTGTAAAACATATCCGTGGAGGGAACGCCGGCTCTTTGATAAAACGTGGCCATGTCACTGCCTGACCCCAGCGAATAATACACTCTGAAAGAGACAACACTTTATCACAATGTTATATTTACTCAGCTTGTATTTATCAGAGCCCTCTGATTCACGTGGCAACATCCATCAACAGGGGTACTTAGCTCTGACATTATCGTATCCCGTATCGATCCTTGTCTACTGAATCAGGCTAACGTCTTTCTAAGTTTGGATAAGAACTACCACACAATGTGGCTAATGGTAAATTCCAGGGCCAAACCACAGAGACGTCTAGTAAGAACGGTCACTAAGTTTTTATGTGCATTTTTTTTAGGAAAAGACCCTTCAAACAACACATCTGCACCAAATCATGTTTCTAAAATGTCTGGAGGCTTGTCTGGTTTCTAGTCTGGTGTCACAATATAAAATAAATTAGTAAATAACCAAAATGCCTTTGCATGGTTAGGTTTACATGGCATTCCTAGTACGAAATGTGATGGCAAACATTCTGTATCTATGATAACAAATACGTGCATCCATGATAACAATAACAAATACGTGCATCCATAATAACAAATACGTGCATCCATGATAACAAACACGTGCATCCATGATAACAAATACGTGCATCCATAATAACAAATACGTGCATCCATTATAATATACACCTGCATCCATGATGGCATACACCTCCACGTGAAATGTTCAAGCCTTGTGGTTCACGCATTTCATTCGTTAACGCTCATCCATATTTTCCTACTAAAATACCCCAAAGCACACGGCTCAATTACACGTCCTGGTCATCATTCGCAATGGTTATGAATCATACAAATGGGTCAAAAACAATTTGTCCGTGCATGAATGTTCAGATACTTACTCTGGTTCTGTGTCGGGGTTGTTTTTATCTGCGGGCAAATGTTTTTTCCAGATGTCATACAAAGTCTTCTCGCTGTTCGATGGTGTTGGATTAGGAATCTGGAGAAATAAAGTTGGGTGTTTTGATACACGTTATATGATTCATTATTGTTGTCTCAATCGCTCTAGCTGTAAACAAAGCAAGGACAAATAAGCCACCTAGGTAATAGCGCTGGGGTCCACTGGGTTCTGCCTGCTTTCTTCCGTACGTAAACACGACCGCTTCGTGGAGATTCGTGGAATTTTTAGGATATTCTCCTAAATTTGTAAAATCCCAGATAAAGAGCAATACTACAAAACTTCCTCTTAGTTTCCTTACAGGAGAGAAAACATAAAACGATGCCAAAATCAAATGAAAGAGCGTCAAAATTTATTTGCAGGTATAATATTTATTAATAATTATTTAGATTTTCCGGTCTTTTTTCAAAAGACCGTATATACCAAGAGATGGTCCCAACTAATCACCATGCAAAATATTTTCAAATACTTTTTTTCGTCTGAAAGAGAAAATCAAAATACATATTAAAGACTATATCTGCCAAAAAATGTTCACATTCTTTCATCTGATTTTTCCATTGTTTTTATGTTTTCTGCTCCTTTAACAAGTGAAATCGTGTGACAATCTGTTATATAAGCTCTGTGAATATTACACATGTACATATCCATTTTGTTTATGTATTTCTGACTTGGCAGAGAAAACCTAAACTGAAAAATTTTCCTGGGTGTATACCTTTTTTGTGGCCTCGAATATGGAATCTTGAAGCAGAGGGCTTGTACCAACGGAGAGAGCGTAGGTGAAGTCTACCGTGTAGTCCACGTTCAAGTAAGCCACGGCTCGCTCATATAGCACCTTCATATGATCCTATTCGTTATGCAAATATACAAATCTCGTCAGACAAAAAGTTTTACCATTCATGACATTAAATGCCAAATTTCCAAAAGAGTTCGTTCGTTCGTTTAAGACAAAGAAGAGGCATAACCTTAGTTAAAGATATCATTTATTTGCAGAAAAAATCTAATAACAAAGACTGTTCTGACAGAAGAGAGCGTAATGAGAAATCAATGTTTCAATCAAAGCATATTTAAGTTTGCAAAGAGTTTCTCTCTTCGTACTAACATGTAGTCTGAACTTTCTGGAGTATAGATAGCCCTCATATTCGCCCAAAATTCTTCCAACCTATTCAGATGGCAAGGGGAGGCTGAAATTAGCACGCCTTTCGTTATTCGTTATTAGCATATAAGCATATAAGCGTTATAATAACGTGCTTGCACGTGTCTGGTTATATGCATGTCGAATGACGTGCTTGCACGTGTTTCGTGATTCGAATGTGGAATAATGTGCTGGCAAGTTTTTCAAAATTTGGGTCCCGATTGATTGATTGGTTCATTGATTGACACTTACAATCGTGATGGCACAATCGTGATATTTATTCGGATCTCAACACTGTGGTTTTTTGTTATCGCGTATCCCGCTAGAACGTTTTTCATTGTTCAAATGTCGAATGAGGTGCTAGCACGTTTTTCGTTATTCGAGTCCCGAATAATAGATTGATTGACTGATTGATTGACAGTTACAATGGAGAGGGCATGTAATTTCTTACTCGGACCTCAACACTTTTACTCTTTGTTTTTCGAATGTCGAATGACCTGCCAGCACATTTTTCATTTTTCGAATATCGAATAACGTGCTAGCACGTTTTTCGTGATTCGTTTTTCTCGAATTGTTGATTGATCGATTGACAGTTACAATAGAGCTGGCACGTATATCCTTATTCGTTTTCGTTTCGCTATATGACGTTTCGTTATTCGACGTTCGAATAATGAAAAACGTGTTAACAGGATATTCGATATTCCAATAACAAAAAGTAAAAAGAGCTGAGATCAGAATAATGAAATACCTGCTAGCTCCATTGTAACTCTCAATCAATTAATCAATTATACGGGCCCCGAATAACGAAAAACCTGCTAGCAGGTTATTGGACATTCGAATAACGAAAAACGTGCTAGCACGTTATTCGACATTCATATAACAAAACATGATATTCAGCATTCCAGAAACAAAGTGTAAATGTGTTGAGATCCAAATAAGGAAATGCATGCCAGCCCCATTGTAGCTGTCAAGCAATCAATCAGACAATCACGCAATTATTTGAGACCCGAATAACGAAAAAATTATTCGACATTGGAATAACGTAAAACGCGCAAACAGGATATTCGATATTCTAATAACAAAAAGTAAAAGACTTGAGTTTCAAATAAGGAAATACCTGCCAACTCCAATGAAACTGCCAATCAATCAATCAATCAATCAATTAGTTATCCAGGACCCGAATAACTAAAAACGTGCTAGCAGCTTATTCAATATTCGAATAATGAAAAAATCAAAGTGGTGTTAACTCCAGTACGCTGATGGCAAGAGCCTTTTATTGAATATTAGACATTTATTGCGATCAGAATTACTCAACTGACAATGAAAACCCACCTCTACCCATTCCGTGGAGCCCAGTAGACCTTGCTCCTCCCCGCTCCACGAACATATGACGATGGTGCGACGGGGTCTCCACCCTGAAAAACACAACAGCCAATATAGAATGATCAAATAATGTCTCACGTTGGTAGCTTACTCGAGACTTTTGACAGATGTCAAAATTATATCGGTCACATCACCACAGGAACGCGTTACCAACGACATCAGACATGATGCCGACTTCACCCAGTCACAGTATAGTATTCTCACTACACACATTTTTGTTTCATAAATAACCTGTGTTTATTACTCCCAAAATATACCATGGAAAGCACTAATTATCATTTGACAATGTATAGTATCATGGAGGCACAGGTAGAAATAGCCTGAAATACGGGGAGGGCAATGAAAAGCAATCTTCTATACATGACTAGGTGCACACGTGATACAAGATTGATGAAAACAGCTTATTCAGGGGGTACTGTTATAAGTCTGTCGTATATGCCTTATTCTTGAAAAGAGCGTTAAACTTGAATGGACAAATCTGGATATACATTACAGTCTTACCGTTTTTCAGCATGGTTCCGAAGACCCGGCTGATTTCCAGAGCAGCTGCGGAGCCGGAGAGAGGGTCGATGGCGCCATAGGCCCAGGTGTCATGATGGTTACCCAGTATGACATACCTGTCTGAAAACATTAGGCCGGTACAAACAATAATCAGGGTTACCACGGTCAGTTCCTGGGCTGATAACTGAATACCGTGGTCAGTCGTCAAAGCATTCCCATTGGTCAACCCTAGAGAACCGGGTACTCCACACATTAACCTGACAACTGTCATACAATTGAAACATTCGTGAATACTGCATTAAACATCAAGCAAGAAACTGTCCGGATATAATTTCCAGTGAAATGCTAACACAACAATACAAAGAGGTTTTCAAACTTACACACACTAACTATACTTAGAATAGTTAGATCACGCCTCTTCCAGCAAAGCACAGTAATGCCTTGAGGGCCAAAACAATCGACACAGGCGTTGCAGGAAGAAACAAATAAAACCGTCGCTGGTTTTACCATGAAGCTTTTATACCTCACAGTGCTACAAAAGAACGATCCAATGCGTATTTAGAACGAAAAATAGGAGCCTTTTAAGAATCAAGCGTGGTACATTTATTTATTTCCAATTCCTCATATATTTGTCGAAAAACACTTTATTAATGCTATCTTCATTTCGTATGTCCTTTTAAATATTGGTATATCATCCAAGTTTTAGCGAGTTCCCTTTTGGGTGCTGTTCTTCTATCTTCACCGAACTATTGACAGTTGTAGTTCATTATCAAGCGATTCTTATGTTGTGAGCGTCATGATGCTACATGATGGCGGTTTTATCCTGTTGTTACCACGGACAGTCAATCTGACTTACCGGGTTCCAGACTGCCCTTTATTGTCGCTATGATGTTCCTCACAGGCCGCACCTCCTCGTAGTTATTCACCTCCAAACGCACCTCTCTGGAAGGAACCATTGCTACAGCTACACCAAACATTACCATATTTATTTATTTATCTGATTGGTGTTTACCCCGTACTCAAGAATATTTCACCGACAGGCCAGGATGATGGTGGGAGGAAACTGGACAGAGCCCGTGGGAAACCCACGACCATCTGCAGGTTGCTGGCGGACCTTCCCACGTACGGCCGGAGAGGAAGACAGCATGAACTGGACTTGAACTCACAGTGACCGCATCAGTGAGAGGCACCTGGGTTATTACGCCGCGCTGGCGCGCTAACCACTTCGGCAATATTACTACATGGATATAAACATATTTACATAAGAGAGAATACGTCATATTTTTCCTCTCTATATATCACATGTGCCAGAAGACCATCAGGCTGATGAAGTTATATCATACCAGCTTGGACTCACTCTTGGACAAACTCACCCTCAACACCTACAACACGTCAGTCCGGTTCACTATGTTTGTTGCAAATGGTGATTTACACTTTACTCAAGGCTTCGTCATCATGGTTGCCATCTGTGCACGTACAAAAGTACCAGACAAAGACTGGATAGAGCACGATCTGGATTTGAACACGCGACTTTACGGGTCATGTGTCATATTTATATATTTATTTGATTGGTGTTTTACGCGGTGCTCAAGAATATTTCACTTACACGACTGCGACCAGAATTACGGTTGGAGGAAACTGGACAGAATCCGAGGGAAACCCACCACCATCCGCAAAGTTGCTGACAAATCTTTCAATGTATGACAGGTCATGTGCCCATAGCTATCTTCCAAGAGAACCTAACAGAGTATGCAGCCATACAGCAAAGATGTCGGATTTCACTTAAAACTAGAGACTTCTGACAGCATAACATATACCGTCCATAAGATAACGGAGTGATTTAGGAATAGGCCTAGGTCTTTCTGCTATTTATGTTACGCTTATCACTGACATACGCACGATTTTGTCAAGAGGAAACAAGTAGGGGCCTACATGGCACAGAGAACTTAACATTATCGTGCGCATATTAGTGATAAGCTTAAACTTTGGTTAAGGGAAAAACAAGTACATAGTACAGAGAACGTAATCCAGTGGAACATGAAGTGATAAGGCTTAAAAATCACTTATACTTTGGTTATTTTCTCACAATGATAACCATACACATACGGCAGCATGTCTTCATCTGGAGATTTATTCATGTTATTTCTTGGGCATGCATGTCAACATTTTTGGCTTAAATGATGGCCGAAGAAAGTATATCACCTTAATTCAATTAAGAGTGATCTTGGTCTTTCTCTTTCTTATCTACATGTGGATAAAACTTGTACACATCTCCATCTTTGCGACACTCGACGACTTCTATCTGTAGTTGTGAAATACAAGTCGCTACAAATTGAATACATACGTGTACGTAAATACAACGAGTGTATATGGCACTTCTCTGTTAGGCAAATGTGGATCTCTGTTTGTTAGCTTATATATCTGGGTGATTTACATTTATATTATACTACTTCATACACTTCCTGCACCCACGCAGTTGCCCCGGTTATGAGTTTTTTTTTAACGCATTTCCAAAATATAACGCGCCAACCTAATTTCTTTATTCAGCATCATAGCTCTTTTCGGAGCTGGCTTAGAAATTGGTGCTACTTATAAATGTTCTCGTATTCCCATTATTTAACGTCTGACAAAACCTATGCCGATGTCTCTTGAAGGTCGGGCGAATTTGACATATACGTGCCTCTTCATACAGTTATTACTCTTGAGGTTACAACCGTGTTTCACATTGCAAAAAGTAATTATTCCTTCCGTTAACGTGTAGAAAGGCGGGTTTGCCGTAGATGTATACAGTCGACGAGCACAGTTATACATGATAATGCTAGTGTAAGGTTTATCGCGTCCATAGAATGCCAAAGTCACGCTTTTGCTTCGAGAACTCTTGATAACTCTCTTTACATTCCGGGCACCTACATTATGCAGTCATAAATCAGATAACCTTTCTGCACTCTGTAAGATATTATTCCTTAAGTCAATAATAGTTAAAAGAAGGAAAAATTATACGTAGAGTATACTTGCGATGTATTCCTGTAAAACTTACGTCGATGGGTCGTTCATATCGGGTCCAATGTGATAGGTGAAGTTGAGACCGCCTTGCCAGGATGGAGGGGCTTGACGACCACCCATACGACTGGGAGCAAACGATTACAATAAATACAACTTAGTTATAACACCTAAAGCAAAGGAAATATCGTGACATCTGGTATATCGCCATATATAACCAGTTGTTTAAATAGTGCAATAGTAGGCGTACATGAGACTTACATACATGACCAGTGACATGACTGGTGTCTTAAATTTCCATAGGGGTTCAGTCGGTTAGCGCTATCGCAGCACAATGATCCGAAGCCTCCCACGAATGCGATGGCTGTGAGTTCAAGTCTAGCTCATGCTGGCTTCCTCTCCGGCCGTACGTGGGAAGGTCTGCCAGCAACCTGCGGATCGTCATGGGTTTCTCCCAGGCTCTGCCCGGTTTCCTTCCACCATAATGCTGGCAGCCGTCGTACAAGTGAAATATTCTTGAGTACGGCGTAAAACACCAATCAAATAAATAAAAAAATTTCCATACATGGCGAGTAACTTAGGGTTAGTACTTTAGAATTTCTTTATAGGGCCAGTAACTTACTGTTTGTACATTAAAATTTCCTACATGACCAGTAACAACTTACTGAAAGGAACCTTTAGTACAATTCCATTAAATTGTAACTTTATACTGCTAGTACCTTACTAGTACCTTACAATTCCATTCAGAACCAGTAACTTACTGCTGACACCTTACTATTCCATACATGACCAGTAACTT